>JAFBJR010019380.1:3452830-3643846 GCA_016785285.1 Brachirus orientalis | reverse complement strand
TGATAACTTTGATAATATTTTCCTCAATAATTATCACTAATTCATGTTCCATTCCACCAATGCATTAAGCTTTATTAAAACAGCAATGATGGATATTTTGTTTCTACTCTATGGTAATTACAATCCAGTTGTGTAGGTGTATTATGAATTCATACAGTTATTTACATAAAAATGGAAAGAGAAAACATGGTAAATATTGTCTGGTGTCTTCTAATTAATGGGGTGAAATAACTTTATCAATACATTTTCTTTCTTTTCAATAAGCTTTAATTTTTTTTTTGAGGTCAACAATGAGAAACAAGGATATGGTGTCTGAAACAGTGGCTGGCTAAATATGGGCCTTTCATCCAGCTTAACTCCACAAATGGACCTCATTGTCTTGAGGAATTCGATTTTCTGCCATTCTGCGGGCACATTGTGTCCTTCTCTGGGGCCCGACTGCAGCGAGTGGGACCCTTATCAACAGCACTCAGGGTGTGGAATTGAGGAATTGAGTTCTGCCTCAAATCAAACCATGAGAAAGGAGAACAGCGTGAACGGGAGTGAAAAGCACACAAGACAGAGAGCGATCGAGAGAAGAAGTGGAAGCGGGTGAGCAGGGAAGAGATGCAGGATAATTCTCCAGATGCGTGCACTCTCCCACTTAGACACAAGCCACACACACTTCACAAATGTGCACCTGTTTAGGCACACACAAGTGTGTACTGTACACACATACAGTATAATCATAAATGAACACGCACACACTCTGTGTGTGAAATTTACCAGTGAACAAGTTGATGGTGCTCCCACTGGGGAGGCTTTTATACGCTCTAATTTCCAGTGTTGTCTTCTAGTGCTTGGAGCTGATGCCTAAATAGAGCTGTTTTTATTCTCCAGATAATGGCTGTTCTCTTCTATGTGTGTGTGTAACAAATGTGCTCCTGGCGGCTGTGCGTGTTCATTTGTAAGGCATAACTACATTTTCGGTTCCTCTATTTTTATACATTGCTTTCTTTTTACTTGCAGGAGAAAAAAAATATATGAGAGCATTAATTGAAATTGATTAAACTGATTACATTTGGTTACTGCTGATATTAAAATTAGGACTTTTTAAACAGTGCCTGGACTATTTCAGTTACTTCAGCATCCCAACAAAAACACGAAAATGGATGAATTTTCGTGTTTTTAGACTTTGATAATACCTATGCCTGTTGTGATTATTGCTTACTATGGGATTACACTTAAATTAACGGTGTGTGAGCAGGAATGTTCCAGTCCAAACATTTAAGCTGGTTTATGTATGGGAAATATAACCTAAACATTTATCATAATTGAAAACACGTGCAGTTTAAACACAACAAGAACTTGCACAACATACACAAAGCTGAAACTTTTGTGAGGATGCCCACAGTTAAGGTCAGATCAGTCATGCAGCATCTTTCTTTAAAGAAAAATGGCTGGTACAGGTGAAATTTCTCTCTTTAGATTCCTTTCAGTTCAGTCACCGTTAAGTTTGAAAGGGAGACTAAAGTAAATGGTACAAAATAATATGATACAAAAAAGGAAAAGGCTTAAATGACAGCACACTTGAGGTGGCTGTCTAAAGTAGATTGCAGGTGTGGTTTCATGATGGCTTGCTTTATTAGGAGTTGGGTGAATAGTTTTAAATGCCACACAAGTTAAACATGACATGCTAAATGAATCAAGCACTCTTCCTCTTTATGCATCGCACATACCTTTTGAGTACTTGAGGAATCAGTGCCTAATTCAGTTTTCCTCACATGATCATACTCAAAGCCATAGACGTTGCGACACAGGGCTGCTGTCTTTTTTTCTTCCTCACAGTGATCATGCATCTCATCAACTACTGAGAGAAAGTGAGAGACAGAAATGGAGAGTCTGTTAAAGGTAAAGCCACGAGCAGATGCACCATCACACAGAAACACCAATCTAGGGTGAGGTAGCACCATTTGCAGAAGGGCAAAAACCAAGTCACCTTGCACATACAGCAAGTGTCATTTACCAGGACATAGTAACTCGGCCCACTGGTGTTCTTAAACTACTGCAGGGCATCCAGCCAGTCTTCAAGGAATTAAGGCACAGTCTTATACTGACGTGTGACATTACCGCTGATTGTCATGACAAAAACCAGAGTTGCCAGGAGCTCAACAGGAGTTTCCACTCCGTGAACACGAGATATCTGAAATGTCTTTTTGAGGCTGCAGCTGTTAAGTCGAGCGTTGTGCGACTAAGAGACCGTGCTGTAATATAGAAGGTAATAAACCCAGTGACAGATAATTATTCATTTCAGTTCGGTCAATATTTAGCTACTTCACAGTCTGTCTAATCAAAATGATTAATTTTTCTAAAGAGAAATTGTTTAGCATAGCCAATAATGTGTGAGTTACTACTCTGTGGCTCAATAAAGTGTGTGTTTAAATGGCATACAGCAAAATAGCAGTGTGTTATACAAAAAAGGAGTTTGTCACGTGCACAGTAATGTGCCCGCTTGTGCACAATCAACAATTTTTATTTATTTATTTATTTTGCTTGCTCTTTTTGATGTGAGCACATTGTACAATTACTGTCACTAGTCCCACAAGTACTCCATGCAAACATGCATCCTCATCCCTCCCATTGGGCAGAAACACACACATACAGGCTTGTAATGATCTTAAGCAGTGGGGCACCGAGCTTCACATGTGCTAAAAGCAGTTGCCGTAGAACAAATAATGTTTCTCATTAATGTCTGCGAGCTTGAGTTATGATACTGAGGTATAATGTACATATGCGCAAGTGCTGCGTGACTGTGGCACACGTGTTTGTGTAGGAAGTGATCTTGCTGAAATAGAACAGTGCCATATGTGTGTGTGAGAGAGAGCGAGAAGTCTCCCACCTGACCTTGACCAGTTTTTCACCTCCATTATAGTTCCTGCCTTTCATTTAAGTATGAACACGTACAAAGTGTAGTGTATGTTCGAACTTGCACCACCAATAGTGAGTGTGGTGCATGTGAAATGAAATGCTGCCAGTGTCACATTAGATTTTCTTGCCTTGGACAGCTACCATACATCTTCACTGCTATATTTAAATTCTTTCTTATCTTAATTGTTCAGGCAAGGCTGTTTAATAAGTAGTTGAGGTTTATTAATGTTTTTTTTTTTGGATAAAGTTGGCCTACAGATTAAAAAAGAAATCTAATTTGAAGCTACAGAGGATGAGATATTGGGGCTTTTGTTGCTAACAAAGGCAGCGCTCCCAAAAATGCAACTTCCCACTATGTAAACTATTTTTTAATTTGACTTTTTTCCTACATTATAAACAAGTTGAATGAAAGCTCTTCCGAAATGCGTACAAGTCATTATGCACCTAATTTTGCAGGCTGGAAAGTTATTTACAGGTCTATACATAACTTAAATCTGCCAGTAAATGTCCCTTAATCTTAAAGGCCATAAAAATATCCTGTGAATTTTGTTTGAGTAGTGGCACTGTGGAACATTTTGTGTGTGTTATATTTAAGCATGTGAGGGGTGCTGAGTAGAACAGAAACCATTTTAAAATACTATGTGTAGTATAAAAAGGTATCACTTTAAATTTCATGCCAGGTATGGTTAATTTATTAATGTAAGGAAAAAAAGAATAAATAGGTAAATATAACATTAATTATTATTATAATTATTTAACCTTGACTTATACAGGTCATTCCATTGAGACACATCACATGTAGTATATGTGGGCAGCGGGCCTAGGATAGATTTGTAAGTTTGTTTTAATTTGTATGAAATTGTACCAATGCAAGAGTCTGCATTTTTGTGACCATCTCTAAAACACCAACAGATCTGCTTGTGTTTAAGGAACTTGTGAGATGGATTCATGTGAGCGTAAATCCCCAGTTCTTTCTAACGATTCAGTCTGTCTCACTGTGTCTTCAAGTGATCTCTTTTGGACTCACTGATGTCGAGATCAGGGCTTTGTGGATCTCTGTTCGTCTTCTGACTAAAGATACCTCCTTGTGGCTTTGGTTGTATGTTTGGAGGCATTGTTGTGCTGGCATAAGATATTTTTGGTCTGATTTGATAGTTTGTATTTTGGATAAAAATCTAGACATATAAAATGCCTGCAACGTGTTCAACAGAAATGTTGAAGAAATGTTCAACCCCAGTGGTGAAGAGGCTATACTAAAACTATCTGTTTTAGTGAGTGAATTTATGAGAAAACTCCACAGACCAACTTTTAAATTAAAATGAGCAATAAAACAAAAAGGTGTTTTGTCACAGTGTTTTCTTTGAAGGTGAAAGTAAAAAAAAAGCAAAATAAAGATAAAAGTAATGAATTAGAAATTTTAAAAAAGCCAATTTAAAGATATACAAAGTTTGTAAAGCTTCTCTGATTAGTCATAATCGCTGTGTTACGCTTCACTCTGCGTGTGCATGAGCAAGCGCCTGACAGTGCATGTGCACAAACATGTCTGCATGGGATGAGGATCCTGTGTTTGTGTGAGAATGAGGACTTTATGCAAATGTGTGCCTGCAGGTGCAGCACAAATGCAAGGAACACCGCCTCTTGGGGCGCATACGTGTAACTGAGGTCAGAGCGTTTGTTTTTCAGCCTTGTTCTCCAGTCACCACTTTATCTCTGGTCACGTCTCCAGCAAAATGTCTATCATTAACCTTCCCCTTGACCATGGTGGCTAGAATCCTGCACGATTATGATTTCTGATTCCCCTTGGCCTCCAACGATAAGGTGTAATAACTCAAAGACCTCTATTTATGTGGACGGAAGTGAACTTATTACATGGGTGTATTTGATGAATAAAACCTCATTGGCAGCCAATGCACAGTTGATTGCAGCCCCGTAATAAGTGAATGTCTCTGTGAGAGGTGAGCACTCTCCAGCTGACCCAGACCTATTGATAAACTAGAGGTTTCCGCCACTGGAATGAGCTCATCTCTTGTTCCACTAGCAAACCTTAATTAAATACTTGTCGGTAAAGGGCACACACCTACAGTCTCACACACCCACATGCACCCAGGACTGAAGAGCACCACTGAGAATAGAAAAGGTTATGAAAGCACTAATATATGGTATGATCAATGGAGGGTGTGTGTGTTTACTGCCTACAACACTAATGAGTATGATACAGTCCTAAATGCATTTTGATTTGTTTGTGTTAACAGTATCTTTCCTCTTTCGAGGCTAACCTTTACATCCTTCACTTCTAAGTGGAAGTTTGCTTCAGTGGAAAGCAAAAATGATTTCAGGAATGATTTCAGGAATGGGCAGGTGTTTGTTTTTTTTAAAACATCATTGCGTAATTTTTGATAATTTTGGTTTCAGACCTGAATTCAGACTTGAATGAGGTAACATTGGTGTGTTTACAGCTGCAGTGCAGGAGCGTGCAGAGTTGAAGCATTCATCCTGCCATCAAACTACTACAAAACAGTTTTTTGAGCAGTAGATTTTACTGAAATTTGTGGGTTCTTCTTTGTTTTTAGTTGCACTCCAAACTTTTGTAGCCATCTTGCTTTGCAAGTGCAATGTTGCTTCCTTCTGTCTTGACATAAAACAAGTCAACCAGCCTACTTGACATTTCTTAATTAAACTCACCAGAAATTAATTAAGATTTACTGTAGCACTGTGAAGCATGACACCATGTGGGAACAACATTACCTGTTAATCTTGACATTTTTTTTTTTGCTTCACTTCCTGCGTGTAGAACAGGAATGTTATCAGGTGACGTGAGATCTAAACACCATTACATCGAGAAACACGTAGAGTCGCGTGGAGCTGAAAGACGTAATCAGCATTGTGTGACCTCATTTGACAGTAGTTTGTCTATAACAGACATTGTTTGTATTGAAAAGTGACACACCACAGTTTAAAACAGCTGTCTTCAAAGCAACAATAAAACACCTCAGTAGAATTTAAATGTTCCACTGATTTTATGACCACAATTTACCAACAGAAAAAGTGTACACTGTGACTTACTAAGATAACAAGGCCTTTTACAAAATCTGTGAGGCACCCCTTTCATTTGGTCACAGGGTTCACCACTTCATGGCACAGCTTTAATTCATTTGTCTTGTACAGGGCAACTCCTTGACCTTGTGGATGGAGATTAATGAAAGCTTTCGTGGCGATGAAGGCTATCAGGCACCATGTTCCCCTCGTCTAATAGAGCAGGAGTTTTACATAGCCAATTATGTCGCTGGCATTCTGCTTGAAAGTACAGCTCTGTCAGCAGCGGCCCAGTCAGCTGTGGTATATTTGTGGTAATGAAATATCAGGGCCATTTGGACAGAGTAGGCCAGAGTGAATAATTATCATCCCTCTGTTTCTCTTGTTTTGCTTACATTTCTATTTTCGATTTTTAAATTTTTGGTGAAAATCAGGCTATTTTATCAAAACGATTGCACATGCCATTCAATAACTGGTGGAGGGAAGAAAAGGAGATTGCAACCTTTATAAAGCTGCAAAAAGCTGTGTGTGTGTGTGTACACGCACTATTCTAGAGTTAAGCGCTGCTGTAAAAGTGTCCACAGCCTTCAGAGCCTTTTGATCACAGGGTACATATTGTACAAGTGCAATTGTGAGCCATTACCAACCTTTGTTGCAATTATTGTCAGCCAGGCTCTTTTGGTACTGCACACTGTGCTGGTCCATGCACACTGTGCCTTTTTTTTTTTTTTTTTTTTTTTTTTTTATTCTTCAAAGAAACAGGACATGAAATTTTGATATGTGAGTCAGCTCAGTTAAACCGTGTTGTCACTCAAGAGAGGGTAAAGACAGCTACACATGATGAGTATGATGAAGGTGAGGGAATGACAGAGAAATCTGCTGAAATCAATAGGTGTGTAATTGGAAGCTGTCAGTTAAATGGTTTAGTGTGTTCAATGGTATTGGGGGCTCTGTCGTTTTCTACACAAGATAAGGCAATTTGTTTCAGGCTAAAGTGTGTTCAGCAAGGGCTTGTAATGATGAGCTCTTTCTTTAACTAGTCAAAGCAGATGTGTCTTTTTTCCTTCTCCTTTTTCTTTTTGATAGCCTTCAAATGACAGCTCACTCATCACAAAGTGTCAGGCTCCTTTTTTAATGGATAGATCTTTCTTCAAATCAGAAGTGTTAAAAAGATCCCCCATACTGAGCAAGACTCAGTATTGCTCCTTATTTTTGCACTGTAACTTCTCACACATTATTATTATTATTATTTTTTTTTTTGGTTGTTTCTGTAAGGTTACATGCTTTGAAACATTAATGAATCCCAAAGTGGTTTGCACACAAGAGTTGGGAGAAATTTCTATTTTTTTCTTTTTTTTTTATTTGGATGGGGACTCAAGTCTGTTGTGACAAGGAATTATAACATACAGAGAATATACACACTATACAATTTTTAATCACCCTAATGGTAGTCTGGCAAATATTAGAGAAAATTTTTCATAAAATAGTGTGTCTCATTCTTAATTACCCGGAAATTTGATAAAGAAAATGTATTTTACATTGAGGATGAACAAGGAATTAGGTAAAATATATATATGCTAATATTTAGTTGGAGACGTCTGCAAAATAGATTAGTCAACAGAAGCTAATTCTTGCCAAGAGACTGAGGAAGCGTAATTCCTCTGCAGTTTTAAAGAGTGTGGGAAACCCGAACAATCTCAATAATGTGAGCCGTTTATAGGAGCAATTGTTTTCTATGGCATTGGCTGAGTGTTACAGATTTAGAGTGCTGACACATGTCAGTGAGATCATGACAACCTTGGACTTTTTCCACCAGTACAAGCCACACGCCAGCACTGGCTGCTTGTCACATATCCCATGGGTCGGCTGACGTAGCTGATCAGGCTCTCTTAAGAGGAATCTGTAATGCTGCCATCAACCTTATTGCATTGACAACACACTCTCTTGTGGGGATGTCTGTGAGCCCAGTTCTATCCATGAGCACCTGCTCTGTCCTCTCACTTGCTGGTTTCTGCCTGTCACATCAGAGCCGACATGCATCTGTGTCTCTGTCTTTGTACCTGTCTACATTTGTAACTGTTCCAGTCTCTAGTGCTCTCTGTTGTCTCTCTCCACATCTGACCGTTCCTGTCATGCCATCTGTTGTTGCACTTGTCATGTCACTCGCAATTAAAGGTTTCTTGGTTTCAAAACCCTGTCATCGCTTGTCCGCCCATGCCCTACTTCATTTTGTCACCAACTACTTTCCATGGTAGTTTGTCTATTTTGAAACTAATCTGTTAATATAGCAAAGCCTATGTTTTGTATCTTTTGACAACATACAATATACAGTATAAATGTTTTAAAAGACTCAACCTGCTCATATGATTGGTATGAGGAATAGGACAAATCTGTTTCCTCCCAGAGATCTCAATAAATCCTTTTCATCAGATACAACAGAGGAACCTGAAAGAAAGCAGATTTGTTTGTGATTGTGCCAAGTGTATGGACGGAGGAAACCTATTGATAAGTGTAATGGGGTATGTAAACAGGAACATTGCAAGATAAATTGAAAATCAGTAGTATTCATTTAAAATACTCTTACTAATTGTAGGTTTAAAGTATCTTAGCCAGCCTCATCTTTTTTTAGTAGAGGGTAAAACCTTGTAATTAAAAAGGCAACACAAGGCAAGTTTATTTGTACCGCACTATCCATACACAGGGCAACTCAAAGTTTTTTACAAAGGCATAGAAATACATCAAGAAAAATCACAGAATAAAAACAAGATATTCAAATTAAAATAGATATTAAAATAAATCATAAGTGATGAAAGTGAAAATTTGCGAGTGAAAATGCATTTAAAATACTAGAATGAATCGTAACTAAAATGATTATTTAAGAATTTAAGAAAAAGCTGCAGTAAACAGTAATGTTTTCAGGCCTGATTTAAATGAACGGACAGTCTGAGCAGACCTCAGGCATTCAGGAAGTCTGTTCCACAGGTGAGGAGCAGAATAACTGGATGCTGTTTCATGTTGTTTGCTTCTGCTTCTGGGAACACCAAGTAAACTTGTCCCTGATGATCTTAAGGCTCTGGAGGCTTCGTAGTGAACTAATAGGTCTAGGATGTATTTTGGTGGAAGACCATTCAGTGCTTTGTGGACCAAGAGTAAGATTTTGTTGCACAGCCTGCTAGTTAGCAAGTGGAAGAAGGTGGACAGCTTCGTGGCATTTTACACCCTGTGTTCTTACAATGAACAGTATCTGAAATAATTTTCAAGAAAGGAGGCTGGATGGTGAGGGGCAGGAGGCTGAGCTATGCAGCCTCTAAATAATGAGGACAGAATGAATTCATTTGGGATTTCTAATTCTGTCAGACTCTGATTAATCCCACCAGTAAACAAAGCAGAGGTCATCGTGTTTTGGAGAACTCCAATTAGAGAGTAATCAGTGCTAATCAGACAAGCTGCTCACTGGCATCTTGGTGATTTCTGCAGTAAAGGGTTCTCTGTTGAATAGTCTGCCCTCCACACTGAGAATGACCGACCCTCACTCTGTGATCCTGTGTTAAGGGAGTGGGAGGCTCAAGGAAGAAAGAGGCTAATTAGTGCTGTCATTCATTAGTGACTGTGATGTGTGCATTGGTGGGTTGGCATAATACAGTATAAGTGCTACTCTGATGTGGCTTTAAGTCAGTGTGTTGGTTGAGGTCTCTGTGTGTAAGCAAGTAGTCTGTCTCTGTACTGACTAACCAAAGTGTAAGACTGAAGACTTTGGGACATTCCTTTGCTTAGAGGTCACGAGAGGGCATCTGCTCCAGATGTAAATGAACAGTGAGTCACTGTTTTTCCTCCAACCACCTGGACTTGAATTATAAAACTTGCCTTTGTATTCATTTGAAGTTTCAAGGTCAAAGACCCAACAAGATGAGATAATTTGCTAAGTGGTGGGATGCTTTGCATTTGTGGCAAGACAAAATCTATTAACGGAAAGAAAGCGGGAAAAATCTATTAATGGTTCATCCCCTTAAAAAATGACTACATAGTGGGTTGTGTTAGGAAACTGCTGTCATGTACATCTGACAATTAATCTTAAAAGTGTAATATAGTGTTATAAATTCAGGGAATACTCTTCAAACCTCATGAAATATTTGCTTATATTGCTGCTGCCTTGCAGAGAATACAGTATTGCTTAACATTTCACTGTCTGTTGCATTCAAATACCGAGTTAACCCAATGCTGACAGATACTCTGTGTGTTTCTCAGTATGGTGGTGTTTAGATCTCATGTGGCACAGAGACATTCCTGTGCTGTACACAGGAAGGGTTTTTTTTATAAAAAAAATAAATAGGAGTATTCACAAGTAATGTGAATTATCTCACTCTCACACCTAAGGTAAATTTAGAGTGTCCATATAATCCAAATTCTGAACTGCAGGACAGTGGGAGGAAGTGAGAATATATAGAGAGAATCCGCATGCACAAAGGGAGAACATGCAAACTCCACAAGGAAGGTATAGATCCCGTCAACCCGGGATCTGAACTGACAACCTTCGAGCTGTCAGTGTCAAACCAAGCTGGTTTATAAGGACGCATCACAAAACTTTATCCTCAATTTGGGATTTGCCGGGAAAGCTGGAGACAAGCAAAGCGGCAAAAGGGTGAAAGGCGGTGTACACCCAGGACACACCAGTCCATCACAGGGCAAATATACAGATATGGAACAAGCATTCACTCTCACACTCACACCTACTGTAAATGTAGTGCGTCCAATTAACCTCTGCATGTTTTTGGATTGTGGGAGGAAGCCAGAGACACTCAGAGAGAACTCATGCACACATGGGGAGAACATTTGACTGACCTGGTGACCTATTTGCTGTGAGGCAATAATAATAGACACTGCATCTCAGTGTGGCCCAGGGATTAAATAAATGAGAGAACTTATATTGGTGTTATATTGTGATGTGCTGGTCAGTTGTTTCCTTTCCTCTCCTTTCTTCTGCTCTTTCTGTTTCCACTTAAGCTAAGGAGTCTTGTCAAACTCCTTTTTATATATCAGTGCTGAACTATACCTTTCGTAAATATTATTTGCTATTGGTAGTTCATTCGCATCAACAGCACACTCTTCTCCCCCTCTGTTCTCTGTAGCAGCCTTATTGGTCACCAGGGAGCCCTAATCAAATAACTTGCAAGCTCAGTGCAGCTACCATTTGAGCCATTTTTGTGGAAAACACACAGATGCTGAATGTGTTCCCCTCTGGCCAATCACACCAAACAGTGATGTAAAGCTTTGCTCAACACTATTACCTATCTCAGCAATGGAGACATTTATAGGCCAAGGAAGTGCACTGCAATAATGAGTTTGTGTTTATTGCTAATGTGGTGCCAATAGAAATGGCAGATAGAAAGTGATTTGTGAGTTTCATTCCTCCACCCAAACCCCTGATGGCCTATTGTCCCCTTCTACGCCCAAAATAATATTGTTAATGACTCGCACACTGATAATGGCTAATTTGTTGTTGTGTTGATTTGTTGGGGCCATTTATAGCTCAAGATTAACTGTTGAATTTTTACCTCTGATTGTTGTGATTAAAAAAAAAAAATCAACAAGTTTTTTTTTCTCCTGTTGACTTCCACTTATTTAGGAAGGTTCCTGATCAATTTCCATTATGTCCCTGACATGTCTTGACTTCTTTCAGCTCCGTGTCTTTATCCTGAGAACATGTGTAGTTTGGTGCCTCATGCTTTAACAGCAATTTGAGCTTTATGGCACTTGACAGGCAGTTTCAAGTCCTTAATATTGCATCATCCTTGCTCAGCAAATTAAATTTATGAAATACAATTTTTAATTCTGAGAGTGGAATCAAAGGAGAAAGCCCCACAAGCAGTTTGCTGACACCAACACTACATATCTCTTCTGTCTTGTTTTGAAAAATCCTTTCTTTGAAAAAAGAAGTGTTCTTTTGTGGATGTGATCTTTGTTCTCTTAAAATGAGAACAAGGACCAAACTGAAGTGCCATAATTTATTTATAAAAAGATTTATTAAAAAAAATATATATTGCATAACCTCCAATTAGCGTCTAGTTAAATTATTTGAAAGAACATTACTGCAAATTTTAAAGACAATCTATTGGTAAATATTTCTCACTAAGGTGAAAAAAGGAATCATTATATCATCCTTGATTAAAACATGATTTATGTTTAGTCCAAATTATGAAGTTTCTTTTGATGGCTCTTTTGTCAATTAAAATTAAGTTCAACAGAAGATTTTATAGCACTGTTTAAAAGCAGGTTATTCTCAAGGATGTGCAAGTTTTGGCTTTCAGGTAAGAGGCTGCTTGGTAAGTTAATGCAGGAACACAAAAGACAAAAGATAATTTATAATTTACACTTCTGTGATATAAAACTGTTTGATTAAGGACCGATCGCTGAGCTGTTGCAGCACTTTGTTTCTCTCCTTCATCGCCTTTTTCTCTCTGTCCCTTTTCTCCACACAAAGAAAATTTGTCATCACATTGCACTTCAAAAAACAAAAAAAATCTCAGCCAGTCTGAAAAAGAAGGCCGGCATGAATATTTTACAAGGAAACTGCTTTTAGATACAGGTAAAAAGAGGCAACATGGCAGGTCTAAATGTCTTTACCTGATGAAAGTGTGGCTAGAACAAGAAGTACCAAGCTTTATCCTCCAGCCGCCCCCGGGTGTTTTCTCAACATTCGTTGGCCCTGGTGGCATAAACATTATCAGGGCAGTAGTGCTGTGTGTTCCTCACTTTACAGTAGGGTAGGGCGATATTTTCCAATTGGCCACCTGCAGCATAGCCAACCGGTGATTTATATATTCGATATATTTGCCAGGGTGGGGGCGGGGCTATATGCAGTCACCTCACAGCATTAGCATGCTGGGATTGAGCTTATTGAAGTTTTTTAATAGAAATGTGGGATCGACTTTACCTATCTACTGCGGTGCGCTGTGGAATGCACGCTGCAAACTATGAGAGCGCACTAGTCACAAATCCATTTGGAAAAAGATGCAGCTTCTGTTTAATGTTATCATTTATTATGAAGTCTGTTGATTGAAAATGATTGACCCACTGCCATGCCATGTATTTAAGTGTTGGACCACATAATAAAAGTGGTCTCTCTCTCTCTCTCTCTCTCACTCTCTCTCTCAGTGCAGAGTGAAAAATCAGTGAAAAAATCGGCCCCAAAAATAACAACTGGCAGTGGACTCAGCCAAATGCTGATAGCAAATATATTCATCCAATCGCCCAACCCTACTTAAAAATAAATAAAAATAGATAAAAAGAGGCAGAATTCTGAGGCGTACAATCCAATGAAGGTTTCCATATGTTTGAATCATTTTCTTTGAATACATGTTCAGAAAACTTCTCTGAAATCCACCTCTGCTTTCCACACTGCGCTGGCTGTAATTGCTGTTCCAAAATTGGCATTAGGTCAGACAAGAGTAACTCTAGGAACTGTTCAATATTCAACTGCAGATTCAATATTGTTAATTCCCCTTTTGGCCCAGAGAAAACAGTGAGCCATGATTTAGGCTGACAGCACAACAGCAGAGTATATATTTGAATGAGACGGTAAAGATATAAGGCTCCCTTTTCCCTAACATTAGTCACCTTGCACCCGCACAATTTATCTAATACAGCTTCATCTCTTCCAGAGATTTTTTTCCAGTCCCAACTCCCCACCTCCGTCTGAGAGTGGTAGGTTTCGGTTGAAATTGAAATCGAGAGGATCTCAGATGGGATCAGGTATTAAATTGTCTGTTTGACAATGAACAGAGCAGAGGTGGGTGGGTAGAGGAAGAGAAGGTGGAAAGAGAAAAGCTTTCAATATGTGGGGTAAACTCTTTTGCTTCTGCACTGAGTTGGGTTAAAAAACACAAGATGATTGGTACACAATTTGCAGTTTATTTAATTTCATTTATTTGTTAAACTGTGGCCATTAGCTGTCACAATAAGTAATACATTCCAAAATCAAAATACTGGAGAGCATTGCCTCCTTCTCCCCACACTCAAACTTCTTGTGGGTTGCCAGATTCTTTCAGAAAGATGGAAATAAGGAGCTACACTTGTACACTGTATTGCACATACACAACCTATATTCAAGAGGCCATTACTTTTTCTTATGGTACCTTTTCTAGAGTAGCTGTTATGCTTCCGCCTTTCCTCTGTCAGTTGTGGACAAAACAAAACCCTGCTATACTGGCAAACAGTAGAGTTAACTGGTAGAGTTAATACACTTACTCACTATTGTGTGTGAACTCATTTGACAATAGTTTGAATGCAACAGACATTAGTTTAGACAGTATTGAAAGGTTACACACTTTAAACTTGGCTTTCAACATGCGTGTTTTTGCAATGTGTGACTTTGTGGAACAGATATAATGTCCCTCTGATTTATTACTGTATTGGTAACTGAAACTACATTGTTCATTAAACAGAAGTAAATAGTGCGTCTGTTTAAGGCTATATTAAGACCTTTAGATAGCATCTATGAGATTGGCTTCAAGAACTGGCAATGTTCAAGGCCAGTGCTGAAGTGTCCATGTCCAAGTTTTTATACTGTTGAAGTGACCACCGTTTGTGAGTGATCTGACCTTTGACGTTCCTTTTAGTCAGAGTCTTCATATCAAATGACCTGATCGTGTGTTTGTGTTTGGGAAAATGCCATATGTTTCCCACTCTTTTAGTCTCTGGCATTCAGCTGGGTAGGACAAAGGACAGAGCCCTGAGTCAGCACTGGCAGGCGAGCTGATTTAAACCACTGTTTAACCAGGGCTCAACTTTCATTAGGTGTTGTCATTATTCCCTGGCCCCTGTCTGACAGATGGCATTGTAGGATATCGGATTTTATGGCAGGTCATCTTTCATATCCAATTTCTTTTCCCATTTCATGATAAGTTCTCGCTCTAGTCAAATTCGTTTTGCAGTTTGAATATAGATCGAACACTGCAGTCTATCTGTCTCCTACCGTTCTCTCTCACTCTCTCCTTTGGTCTCTCTCACATTATCCCTTTCACTCACTCTTTTTTTTTTCTTTCCCAACATCTACTGCATGGCTCTTAAGACTTAATGGTCTCTTGTTTTTGGCACTTGGTGTCTAATGCTGCTTCTCTCTCTGATGTACAGTGGACCACAATGAAACATGAATAAATATGAGATGAACGTGGAAGTTGGTTGTTCACTCTGCATTTATCAATTCTCAATTTTCAAATTTGTGTTAATACAATCATTCCCCATAATTACTGTAGGGCCTAATTAGCAAAGTACATTTGAATAAGAATCAGTAATGCAGTACAAACAAGCTTAATGACTGTGGCTCCAATGCTGCTCTGTGTAATCTGTTCTATCAGCAAATCCTTTGAGGGCTGTTGAAATTAGCTTTGGCCTCACCCTGAAATGAATTGATGGCTTTTGAAAGGTACAGTCCATCTTGCAGTCACTCCACAAGGACATTAGGGGTCAAGATCTGGCTCTGATATGGCACCAGCCAGCTGTTATTCCCTGTTGTTTTTTTTTTTTTTTTTGGCAGACAGAATATAGAATGTGAATCAGAGGAGATATTTTGCCTGTGTTAACGGTGAACTGACAGAACACTATTCCACCTGTTTGCAGTGACAGAACCACTGCTGGAAAAACATCACTGTAATGGCCCATTAAAATTTCAGTATTTAGTAATGAGATGATCGTGCACTGCCAGTAGTGTCTTGTATTTGAGGAACATTGCACAGCTGAGGCACAATATTGCATTATAATTGATGTAAGCCTTGAAGGGGACTGTAGATATAAGGAGGTTTAGTAAATGAATAAGTCTTTATCATGTAAATATGACTTGCTTCATTGAGGCTGGGAAATATGGGCTCTTTTGGTCAGAATGAACTTTTTGTCATATTCGTGTAAGTAATGGCTCATTTCTACATAATATGATTTAGTAAAACAATCCATAAAATGACTTTTTCGGTGAGGCACAGAATGACACAACCCAGCCTAATACTTGCAAAGCATGGAGGAACAAATTTGTCTTGGTGAAAAATTGCAATTTGTGAACTGATCTAGCATGAGATAATGGAAATCTCAGTCTGGACCTGTTCATTTCCATACTCTTCTTTCACACTTGGGCTGTGAGGCAAACTGTCTACATGGTGATATAGAGTGGAGGAACAAAAAAAAATGTAACTGTTTGTTTGTTTTTATGCTTCACCAACTCATTTTCTACAGAGGTATGTCAAATTCAAGAAGTGCTAAAGACACCTGATATAGCTGCCTAATTCTTGACCCATATATGCACATTAAATATGCATCAAGAATGATAAGCCAACTCCCTTTGTTGATCATGTATTAGTTGGTTTGGACACTGGTTTCTGTCACAATGCCAATCCCATGGGAAGCTTTGGATCTCCATGGAATAGCAGGGTTATCCACTCATGAATGCTGGGTAGGACTGGTAGGTGTCAGCTGTGTAGAGAGCCTCAACAGCTAACAGTGCATGAAACACAGAAGCCTTCTTGGTCTACTGGTCTTCCCTAGAGTTAAAATGAATGGTGAACACTGCAAATAATATTGTGTGTCTGAGGAGCAGAACAGTGATGTGTCCTACACAGCATCTGCACCGTTGCCAGGGAGACCTCATCCCTTCTCTGAGCTATGAAGCGAGACATCACAAAGTATGGAACAATGTGGAACCAAGCTAAGATTGGCTGGCAAATGACCCCTCTGTTGTATCATAGGCGTGATAATGGAGATGGCTGTCAAATGCTGTCATCATGAGAACAAGGTTTTGGAGGATTTCACAAGACCATTGGCAGAGGAGAGTGAATGTTTATGTTCCTGTCAGCATGAAACCTTGGGTGTTTGCAACTGGATTAGTGCTGCAATGAATGAGTCATTGTTCTAATCAGCATTTAGAGAAAGAGTTCAGATGTGTGTGGGTAAAGGCCTGTAGCTCTGTTCACATTGTTGTACATTGTTCTCGTCGAGCCACTTTGATTTTCCTGTCTCTTTAACCAAATAAACAATCATTTAAGCAAAAAGACAAAAAACACAATGAAAAACTTCAGTCTTCCCATATATATACTATATTAATAAGGTTAAAATATCCTCTCAAGCAATAAAAGCTGCAGAAGTCCCCCACACTTATTGACCACTCAATTATGGGTCGCGATTTGTTTTAGGTTTAAAGGTGATATATGTACAATAGCCACTATAAGCCGTTAAAGCCAGTCCCACTTGAAAACATTTTATTAGCATGGTCGTCAGATTCTCTCTTCATGCACACATTCATAAATGTTTTTTGGTTAATATTAGCTGTCAGCAACAAGTAGAGATGTAAAGTGAAAGTGTTACTGCTTTAGAGCAGCATGGGAAAATTATCCCAGGATAAGAGGAGACAACAAGGCAACAAAAATGGTCCTTAAAAACATTAAATACTGTACATTAAATAGCTACCAACAAATTGTTGTATGAGAGAGGGGGAGAGAGCGAGAGAGAGAGAGAGAATGTTTGCTTAACTTGGGTGTAATTCCTTTTGTGTCCAGAAGAAAAGTGCCGACACTGGCGTGTCGGTCACAGTCCATCTTTCCTTCCTCTCTGCTCTCAGCAGTCTATATTTTGAGGAAACAAATTCAAAATAATAGAATATTTACAAAAAAATTAAAATTGTTAATAATAAAGTGTATCAGTTTAAACATTAAATATATTGCCTTTGTAGTGTATCCAATTGAATATTGGTTGAAAATGATTTGCAAATCGTATTCTTTCCAACTTCACTGGAAATGGGGTTTGTACACACAGTATATCACCTTAAAGAGTTGATGTCAGTTTGAATAACAGTTTTGTTTTCTTAATGCGTGGCATTGCCAATATCGCTACGTGGTCATTAACTCCATTTGCTAATGAAAAGGTCATGAGTTGAATCATAGGAACCAATGTTTCCTTCGAAACATATCAAAGCTTTTGTGGCTTAACCACTGGTCATCCTGGCTTCTACTCTCATTTGAAAGTCACTGGCTAATAAACAACTCTACACAAGGACACCTACACCATGTACAACCACAAATAGACATAAAGCACACACCAATTTAAAGCTTTGTTGGTCTCACAAGTTGTTCATTTTGATCATTTTACTAATGGTTACTATAGTTTTTCAGGACAAACTACAAATAGCAACAGGAATCCAATTGGCAAATCCAGTGGAGGAAAAAAACTAGAATGGCTGTAGCACCTACTTTAACCAAAGCCAAACAATCCTACACACGTCTGTCTGGATCTTAAACTAGAAAGATAAATAGGAAAAGGAGCTAGCCTTCTGCACCAAATGTGCAAAGTCATTCCTTGATGATCAATCTTTCCTGAAATATCACACGGGTAATAGGAGCATGAGCAAAATTGGATCCCCCTCTTTCAATGGATCCTTACCAAAAGTGAGTAGGTTCTGAGCTACTAATAAATGAGCATTCAAGTTAATTATATGGTCAAAACTGTAGTTCAAAATATGAGTGAGTGTCAGTTTTGGCTTTTTTGACGGGAGACTGCTTGTGCTGGCGAGCTGCCTTTTTGATGCCTGTAGCATTTTTTTCAGAAATCAAGAAAACAAGGTGGTGGGGATGGCATGGTTATTATGTTGCTTTCTCTGAACAGAACATACAACCACAACTTATTTATTTATTTATCTATTTGTTTATTTTAGTTTTTGGAATATTTTCTTTACTCTTCCATTTGAATCCAGGCAGAATAACCACATAGATAAAAATGAAACCGAATCATTCAAGCACACAGTTCACAACAAACTCATCAGCACCTCATTTTAGTTCAAAACACTGGGTGTACACGAGAGCATACAGTGTATGTTTTTTCATCATACTGTATTCCAGTTGCCCAGTAGTCATGGACCTGTACATGTTTTGTTTTTTCCATTTTTTCATATTTTGCCCTAGAATCCTTTTGTCAGGATCACCCAGTTGTTCAAACATCAATAGTTGTTGTGTTACAATTTGATCGTTAGAGCTTTAGAGCCAAATCTATACATATCTTGAAATCCCATGTGCTGGCCTTGCCTGTGAAAAGGATGTTTAATGGTTCATTTGAAAACAGCTTGAGAGGAATTGCAAACTCCCACCAGTCTTTTTACTTTCCTAGTCACTGTATTTATTTGGTTGAATTTCAGAGCACCAACATGACATTTTTAAAGTCATACTTAAAATCCTTCTTTAGGGTTAAATCTCACATTTATTTAGCAGTGCTACTCTCCTATACTACATAAGTTTTTGATCTTCAGACATCATTTGAGTTGATGCTGTCAAATATTAGAAAGGTCAGGGATTTTCAGAGCAGATTATGAGTGGGACAATTATTATTTGTCTTTAATTTTAAAATTGGCTCAGCCAAGGTGCTTTTTAAAATATCTGCCAAATTGCAAATAATGTTGCAGTGATAAATATCAAATAACACAGGGATTTTAATGATCCTAAAATCTTCATAACTAATCCCAAAATAGGGACTTTTCACTGGAAGGAGGAAAGTGTATTCTTTTGTGTCGTTGTCAAAAGGGGTGTGTTTAAATGTTAAGTCCAACTGCAGTTGGAAGCACTTTGGTGTACATGACAATATTGAAGCTTGCTGTAAATGGGGTTTGGTTGGCGTCCTAATTGCCTCAGCACTAGCTCTCATGTGAAGCATAAACAAGAGATGTGTGAAATAAATTGAACATTTGATTCATGTAGGCATGGGCATAAAACGACTCGCATCACTGCACTTGTCTCCACCTCATCTGTGATGGAAATGCCACCCACATCTTTTTGGACCTGTGCGCCACCTGACAGCTTGAGAGGAAGCAAATCTGGACCCAAATCTAAAGCTGATTTAATTTCTTTGTCATTTTTGACTTTTCATGTGAGTTGCTTGATTTATTCCCCCTCCATGCCTACTTTCGATTATGGTCAGCATTGCTAACAATTAGACATATTTGTAAGCAAGTGTTGTTCTTCTCATCCTTTTCCTTTTCCCCGTTCCTTTTCTTTCCTCCTCTTCCTTTTCTGTGACTCACCTCTTTGCAGAAACAGGTCTTCATATGAAGGCTGATCTATGAGATTTGATTTGAAAGATTCTCCCACATGTTAATGCAGACAATTTTTTTTGCTTTTCATGTGCTTCAATATTTATAGCATAATTTAAAAAAAGGATTTTTGTGTGTTGCATCCCCATCCAATTAATGCCTGGAATGTAAACAGCTGCCACATGATGGACAACTGAGCAGCCCGGCAGCAGGGGATCTGAGGCTTGCAGCAGGATCTACAGTAGAGAGTGAAGGAAAAATTGATTTTACTATTAATGTAGAATGAGTCAGGTGTTATAGAAGTATGCTGAATTACCTTCAAACAGGAATAGTCACTGGTGATGCACAAATAAGTGACACATTGGATGCATTCATCATGTGTGGTATGAGTCACAGTTAAAGTTTGATTATTTAGTACTAGGAAAAGTGAGAGACTAGTTCTCCCTCTCTGCTCCTGCTCTTCTTTAGGGGAAAAAAAAGTCATCACAGGGGACTCTCATTTTCAGGAAGCTTTCAAAGAGGCCACAGTTGGTGGCTGCTGGCTTTGCCTCTCAGCACTGAACTTCTCCAAATTATGGCGGAAATATCTATTCACATCCTGTTTTAAATATCCAACAAAACCTGGACTCAACATCAAACACTTTTCTTGGAAAGCAATGAAAGAGATTCGAGCAATCACTGGGGATAATTTTTGATGCTAAAAATACAAATTAGAAGCATGAAGGCCCACAGAGTGTTCTGTGAAAAGACAAAATAACCAGTGCCACTGATGCAAACCTCCAAAAAGCTAGTGTCTTTAAATTGCAGAGCAGCTTTTGGCAGCAGAATCTGACCTGCAGTTGCAATCAAACACGAGCCATCTCTTGGCAGACCAAGTTGCAGAATCCAACATTGTGCACTGCAAAAAGGTGATTGCCCCATTTAAATTTTTCATTATCTTTGGAAATCAATTCTACCATTCTACATTCTCAGTCTTTATTGGATTAATTCTAAATAATTTACTTTACATTACAGTAGCAGATCTTTCGCATAATTAAAATTCCAATTGCAATCTATCTTGCTTATTGCAAGCTGCAAGCTAATTTAGGGTCATTCTTGTACCTGCAGCTTCATTTTTGTTGGCCTGAGTACCTACTCCCCTTTTTTCAGGAACTGACAACTACATCCATCCAGAATAAATTAAAGAAGAAAGACTCATCCAGGCATGTGTGTGATTGTGCAGAACATTGATTACTTTAAATGAAAAGTTTCTGTGTGACTACATACTGAAAGGGTTTACTGAAAATTAAAAGTGTTATCCTCTTAACCAGCGGGTGGGGAGGGGGCGGGGTGATATGTGGCCTGTGAGACAATTCATAAAAATGTATCAAAACAAAAGAAAGCAAATTGGAAATCAAAGAAATAAAATAAACAAAAATGGAAGGGAGTTACTGATAATGCTCAAGATGGGGGGGGGGAAATATAGAAATAAAATTGTATTTTTTCATTATAGGCCTAAACTCCAGGTCAAAACATTTGTTAATTTCACTTTCCTTAACTAATAGGAAGCACAGGTTAAAATAAAAAACGGTAATTAGTGCAAATGTAAGAGTTTGGCTTCTTTAATCAAAACATGACCTTGATGAAGTTCAAGACTGGGTTTTCATTTATTCATTATAATTTAATTTTCAAATCGGGAATGTCTTACTTTTTCTCACCAGGATGAGGTGATATTTACTCCCACAGTCCTGCTATTTATCTGGTCTGCTTTTGAGATGCTTGCCTCTGCTGCCTCCACAATACAATAGAGGTGAATACGCTGTTTTGTTTTGTTTTAATGCAGCTGAAACATTACAAAATAACATTTGAAACTCTGTAGTGTGTCCCTGTTAATCACACTGACCTCCAGTTTCCACTGCAGCTTTTTCCTCACTGACAAAATAGCCCCTATATGAAAACTATTAATGTTGAGGTCTGTAGATTATCCTGATTAACCAGGACATTGTTTCTGGTAATTACTGCTTCTCACAAAAACAATATATTAATGGACTGCATTATCAGCAGCTCATATGTTTTTTTTTTCTTGCCATTTTTTGTACTTTCTACCAGGAGCATTTTCTAAAATGTGCTACTTGTGAAAAAGAACAGCAGTTTGTGTCAAGAAATACAACTGCAGCATCAAATCCATAGGTTTAAACACATTACTCCTTTCATCAGTTGTCAGTGTTTAGGCTACATGTACATGTACTCTACACTGGATAATTGACTAATCAAAGATAGAAAAATCAGTTGGAACAGAAGAGTGTCTGTGCAGGCAACTGCATGAAGCCATTAAAATGCAGCAGATGTTTTCCCTCTCTGGGATAAACTTTTTTTTTTCTTAATCTTGCACTTTCTCTTGTGTATCATTTACCCCAGCAATTCTTCCAAATGTAGCCATAACTGGTGTTGTAACTACATAAGCTGTTCATAAAATAGTCTCCTTTGTCCTGGTGTGTCAGAGTAATCACACATTTTCTCCCACAGCCATTTTCAGTAATTCAAGCTGTTTATATCACCCTTAGATCCAGACATGGATCCAAGTCAGAATGTGAAATATGTGTGTGGGTAGTTCATCATATACTGAACACATTATTTGAAAATTCCTCCGTGTGTGTTTTTATTTTTAAATCAAATGTAAGTAGCAGTGAATCATTGCACTCACTGCCCCATATGAGATATGAATATAGAAGATATTGAAGTACATGTTCTGCAACCCTGTCTGTTAGCCTTCTCTGTAGGAGTCATAATTATCGGTGTAATTTCTATGAGCAGAGTGAAAGTGTGTGTTTGAGGATGTTCAGTGTCACCTTACGGGGATTCCTAGGGCCTTATATGTTCACAGATTTATACACACCACATGGTCACACCTTGGTACATGCCTTTTCTTCATTTACCCACAGTGGAATATCTTTTTATTTTAGTCAGCAGTGCATTTTCCTTAAATTTGTTTTCTAAAAATGTGTAATTCAACCAAAGAGGAAAATGCTGTTTCATTCCCTTATGCCACCTCTGAATGTGGGATTGTGAGCTGTTTGGCTCTAGGTTTGCTCAGATTTATTCAGCCCAGATCCATTATTTTTGTAAAAGCATTTTCAAAGCTGTAACTATATCTTATATCTTTGTAACACTAGTTTAAAAATACTGTATATGAAAGGCCTCATTGAAAATTTATGCATGTTTTGTACAAAGCAGTCTGCTTAAGATATAATCTATCCTGCATTTCAATGTAACCAAACAGAAAAAAAAGGTAAAGCACAAGGAAATCAGGCTCATGTGTTTTCTTTGTTTTTTAAGAAGTATTAAATGCAAACCATCTCCTGTTATGCCTTGGGGCTATATGTGGAATTAAAAGCCACTGTTGACAGTTTGACACTGTATGTGAGCATGAGTTTGAAGGGTTATGCAAGAGAGTCATTTGTTTAGCATGCCGGATCCATTATATGCATAAATCATCATTGTTGTGCATTTCTATCACATTCGCTTCTCAGGCTGAAATGTGCATTATGTTTTTCATTATTCATTTTTTTTTTTACACTTTCCTGCTCTCTTGTCAGAAAGCTTGAAGTTACCAAAAATGATTGTGATGGAAAAAGAAAAAAAAGAGTGTGGTATAAACAATGATCTGTGCGGGGATTCATTTTTAAAAAATACATCATGGAATTATGAGACAAAATGAAAAATAAACAGTCAATAAAAAGGTGTTTTGAGCTATAAATAAAGCAATGACAAAGATGATCAGGTTGCAGAAGTTCGGTTTGCACCATAACAACTATATGTTGTTGTACATATCTTTGCTGTTGTATCATAGTCTTGAATGTTATCGTAAAGGATATGTGGCTCCACAGAAAATATGAGGCAATTTATCCAGAGTTCAGTGGTGCTGGTATGCCACTTACACATTTTATTGTGCATTACATGAAGGGTCAGGGTCACTGAGTGGACGTTTGCTGTGCAGTGAGCAGAAACGTGCAAGAGCCTTTATAGCAGCGGGAAAAACATCAAGATATATACCACCCCATTCCGCTCTCTCCATCTCTCTCTCTGCACACACCCACTGCAACTTGCTTGCATGCACACACTCTTGAGATCCATCCCTGTGGGTGGACAGAATCACTTCCTTATCCACGCAACCTTGTATAATGCTTTCCTGCGCTGCGTAGGAAATGGGCTGAGTAGTAGCAGCCACAAACTCGTAGCAACAATGAGGCTACTTCATAGCAAATCCACAGCTTGTGCTGCCACAATGCTTTCAGAGAATGTTTTCACTCGTTTGGCCCCAAGACCTGAACACTAGGACCAACAGTCATGGACTGAGATCTAAGAAAGTTTCTATTTTGATGAGCAGGTTGGAGTTAGTGGTAGATTTCTCTAAGGGTCAGACCTCAGGATGTTTGGCACAAGCTCTCCTTATATTGCCAACAGGAAATTGACCCAAAGGTTTGAGATGGTGTGAACTCTTTGGACCTCTGCCGCATGTGCAAACCCCTGAAGAGAATAATATCCACTTACAACAAGAAAAAGGAATGAGATGCTCACAAAAGAAAACCTTACAATGTGATGTTGATGTTTAGTTTGAGCCCAGTGTATGTAGCTGAACTGAATTTCTCCCTGAATTAAAAGTTTGGAAATGATTTCTCATAGCATTACATTTTGAAGCTCCGAGCAAACTGAGCAGTTGCTGATGTTTGCCTGGGCATGAGTCCAGTTGTTTCCTCATACAAGTTCATTTTTGGCTTTTTATACTAAACCTCTCATCCCTTTTTCCCACCAAATGTTCTTGATTACCAAAACTTGCAGTTTCAGTTAATTAGGGTTCAGTTCATTATGGTCTATTTTATTTTAGTTGATATCGGTTAGACAAATACATTTTTACATATCTGTGTACTTTAAGGCCTGAAGCGTAACAGAAGACAATATCACAATATGCTTTGTATCAAATTAAAGGTGAGTAATTATGCTTTCTTAATATTAAGCTGCAGGTTATATCAGCGTGATCTTGAATTATGCAAACTGTTTTTTACTCATATTAATGTAAGAATTTGTTGATAATGCTTGTGCCATTTTTATATTTTTATTTGCATAAATCTATTTGTGGGGTGTCAGTAGCAGAAATATAAAATGACAGGTGGACTAAATAGAAATAGATTAGTCGAATCCAAGCGCAAATCGATTTTTAACAGACACTAAAACCTGTGTAACTATCAGCTAAACTGCAGCCTTGAGTCTCACCAAAGACCACAGGCAGCAGAAATATTGACATGTGAACAGGCCAACACTGTAACACAAAATAACAAGCTCTCTCTTTAGTATTTTTCTATATTGCTACTACTGAGTGTGAGCTGCTGTATGAGTACATGGCTTTGTACATGTTCATAGCAATGAACCGTTTCAACAGCGAGTATGTATGTGTGTTTGTATATAAAATATACACACACACACAAAGATAGGTCACCCTGAGGCAAAAATCACACACACTGAAGCGTGCAAAACTTTATCACACAGTACTCAAGCATGTGACACTGTGTAGTGGTCGTAATGCATCAATTTTTATGGCACTCGGTTTGGTAGCGTATGAAAGCAGAGAAATAAGCTGGGGGGTTATTTGAATTCTGTTTAAAATTCAAAATTCAGGAAAACTGGCAAATAAGTTTCCTCATATCACTCCTACTTTTCACTTAAGAAGTTTTTTGTCAGCCTTAACACAAAGCCATGACCAGAAGTACTGAAATTATTACACAAACAAAGAAGAACAACATCTTTTCTTGTATTTAAAAGCCACTGTATTTGCCTGACACACGGTCAAACACAGTAAACAGTCTTCTGTTTGTTGCAATCTGCAGTCTCACCATTAGATGTTGCTAATTCTTACACACAGGACCTTTAGCACATGTATAGACAATTAAGGCAGTTAAACAGAAAGTGTGGACAAAGAGAACACCTAGAAGAATTATATAGTTTTAATCCTTTAATGATGATGAGGCCACGGTATGGATGATGAAGCTCAACATTATGAAGTTGCTCAGACTTCATTTCATATATTTGATGTGCTTTATGCTGCAGAAAGCACTTTTTTTTTTTCAGCCAACAGACATAGTTAAAATGATTCACAATAATTGCCTTCCATCAAGATAGCAGTTAATTCTTGTTGTCATATCCACAACTGCCCATAAACCTCCTGCTCATAATGGCATTCTTAACACCTGTCTGCTTATAGAGGCAGTAGAGGCAGCTCCTGTAAACATTTAGTACAACAATTCTGCTCTGCCACCAGTGATAGATGCACAGGTAAAAAAAAAAAAAAAAAAAAAAAGCTGCAGTATTGGGGTCCGAACAATAGGGGGAAGGCAGTATGGTGAAGTATTTCTCCAGAGAAATCTAAAATTATGTTCTCTGAAGGACATTGCAGACGGAGCATATAAAATGCAGGGGGGGGAAATGGAAGGAGGGAGTTGGTAGAGGAATTGCAGAGCACCCTGTTTTGCTCCCCATCTGTTTACACATGGTGCTGCAGAGGCTGTAAATTCTAAAGAGCTGAAGCATATTGGGCATCATCTCCGGCACCCATCATTTCAGAAATTGCCTCTCTTTACCCCTCTCTCTGGAGAAGTACATGGTTCATTGTCATGCCGCAGATCCCTTTGCACTGTCACTGTGGTGGTGACACTTGGTGGAGGGGACAGGGACGGGGGGGGGGCACTATAAACAACCAGCCTCTATATCGCAAGGGTAGGTGCCTGGATTGGATGCCTGCCTCCTCAAAGATATAAAGGGTAATAATATTTTCCTTACCCAGGCCTTTTTCTGCTCGTCACAGCAGGCAATGCTGGGCTTTAAGTGACAACATGAAAGCTGAGTCCTACTGTACTCAAACTCCCATTTGGTAAACATTGACACAGTATGTGAAAGACTATTTTGCTCCGTGCTGACATATCTGCAGTCAAGCTATAACTTTGACTTATTTAAATACGGCATGCAGTACAAACTTTTCTGCCAGTGCAATATGGCAAATCATGTTGTGGCATAACTAGTCGAGAGTTTATTCAAATTATAATAATGGAGGTTTTAATATAATTGCCTATATTATATGTAAAATAATACAAATAAGCAGTTTTTTGTTTGATTAAAACATCTAAATGAAACTAACAAAACATCATGTATGTCATAATGTGTTTTAGGAGGCAGTGACACACTGGTTTATATAATCTGTGTAAAAATGTTAGATATAGTCTTACTTTGCTGCAAGACACGTCTGTGGCCTCATGCTTCCACTGGCTCTGTATTGACTTACAGTGACGTTGCTATACCTAAAGAAACAAACTCAAGGCTCTTGGAAAATTCTGAGAATCTAAATGAGTCAAACTGTCTCTCTACATAAGCATTCAACTTGCACAGACAAGTCTCATTAGTGGTAAACAAGTATCATCTCAGATTGCAAATAAAACTGAGCAGCAAGCAGAGTTCATTTGAAAAAAAAAAAAAAATCACACTAAAAAAATATATGCGTCTTACTTTTTTATGATTCCTTTCACTCAGTCAGCAATTTGTGTGAATCCTAGTTCTTCACAAGGTCATACAGGGGATCTGTGCCTTCTTCACACCAGCTAATTATCATGGCACCATTTCTTTATTGAAGCTGACACTTTGAAAGGCTGTCTGTTGGCCCATCCCTCATTTTTAATAGTATTGATTTTTCACCGATCATATCAGGCTTTGCATTTTCAAGAGAATGCTGCCAACTTTGTACTCTCTCCCGTTCCAATCCCCACCTCGCACCCCTTATGCTTTTATTTTTGTCCAAAGTGTTTCAGAGTTGGCAGAATCCTAACTGTTAACACACATTTTCTGTTGTGCAATTATCAAAGGGGCTACAGAGGGAGAGGAATTGATCTGCTGGTTCGCGGTACAGTAAACAAAGCCTTCCTGTCCCATGTGTGCTGAGCAATTATGAAGTGCAAGGTTTTGCATAAGCTATAAAAAGACTTAAAAACTGTTGGAACGACAAAGGTGTTTGCAAAGAAACACTTTCAATTAGCTTGAATACTGTACTTTTGCATTTGTTTTTGATCTTTTTCAAGACATGTCCTTGGTAAGTGATCTTCAACAGGCGACGTCCTCTCCAGACACATGCAGGGCAAACAGCTTTCCAGCGGAAAAATAAATACTTTCTCTGTTTCCCTTGTCACTATTCATTGAGCCGTTTAATTTATTTCATCATTTTCCATGAGCTTGTTTGTCACCTCTCTATTTCTCTCCCTCTGTCACGTCCCCCCTCTGTCACTCTATTGTCTTTTGCCCCTCGGTAGAATCCATTCATGCAACATTAGATTTAAACTCTGATATGCCATGTCCCTTGGCGCCCAGCAAAGATGGATATACGAATAGCATTTAGGAAAATAAATTGATCTTCAATGCTTGTCCTTCGGGGGAGATTATGTGACATTGGTTACTGTCAACAGTCTGTTCTATTTCTATTTTAGCTGGGCACCATGGGTAAAAATGCACTCATGAGGTCCATTGGAATCGAAACAAGATGGGCTATTACCCTTTAATGTGATATTTCTGAGGTGATAGAAATGAAAAGAGTTCTCATTTGTGCTGCAGTGATCTAGTTATTGCTCTGATGCACATATTCAGAGGCCCACATTTATCAATTGCTAAGTATGTTTGGGATATTAAGTGTGTTACCAAATGTGAAATACAAGGACAAAGCATATTGCATTCATAAAGATAATGTGCTGTCATATTTTCTGGTGCAATTTTTACTGTTTGCTGTTGATACATTTGTATGTTTTGTAAAATCTCAACACATGGCAATTCTGTAAAATCTGAGTGTTTTTAATAAGCTGTCTCCACTCTGTTCTCCAATTGCACATGAGTTATAGAGACCATCTGCCTAAAAGATCCCAGTCAGCAGAAAGGCATCACAAGGGCCGCAAAGATTTCAATTATCAAAATACCATTTAATACATTGCCGCCAGGCCAAACAGTCTGGCAACTCAACAGGGCAAGATGGAGAATGTTATTTCTCAAGCACATCAGCAGATAGCTGCAATTTGGCTTTGTGGTTCAGCGGGGGTCAAACCAGTCTCCATCCATCAAACTGTACTTGGAACGTAGCTGGGCAAAGAACCCTTTACTCACGTTTGGGTGATCGTGTTCGAGTGTGTACATAGTGATTACAATAGCACTGTTCCCCACCAAGAGTTGTTTTTGTGATCAAGAGATGGGAAACACTACTGTGGATGTGCGGGCTGCAATAGGACCAATTTTGTACTGTAAAGACATTTGATACCACAGTTCCTCTTTTTATGACAGCTGATTAGAGATTTTATGAAGGAAACAAACCATTTAAAGAATCCCTATTCTATAAAGCTGCCTTGGGTACATTGCCTTGGGTACATTGAAAGGCACTATAAAAGTCTACTTCGTAGTAGTTCATACTGTACATAAAACTGCTTTCAAAATGTACATTGTGATATAAATATGCATAGAGGGGATATTAATGGGGATTTCCCATATCTTTCCACCTGGGCCCTATGTTTATAAATGTGGGTGACAAAACCAAAACTCTTTCTGAACTCCAGGACCAACTCCCCTCTCCAACTCCAACTCCAACTCTAACTCTTACTCTCACTCTGCTCCGGTAATGTTGCCAGACTCTTACAATAATAATCAGAGCCATTTGTTGGCGAAAACAAGCACTTTTTATGGATAAAACTCAGAATGGTGCGATTATACCATAAGATTACACTGCAGCCAATGCCACCTGTCGTGGCTGCTGCCCAAAGCGGTTCACTGGGCCAATTTTGACTTTGTAAGTACTATTCACCTACACACCCACATTTATAAATAGGGCCCAGGTCAAAAAATACTGGAATTCCCCTTTAAATCCATCTGTTGCATTTATTTAAACATCAGACATAAACCTTTGCATTTATCCTAAGTGCTAAAGAGATGTGAGGCTATGGCTTATTTCATCTTATCATTTATTTATTTTTTTTATTCCAACCACCATTTGAGTTGCAATTCTTTATGTATATTTATGTATATATATATATATATATATATATATATATATACTACCAATCAAAAGATCACATTAAATGACAAGGTGTGTACAAACAAAATTCTGAGTGTGAAGTTTTTATGTGTAGGCCACCATATAGTGTGCATTTATGGCTCTCTCCTCATTCTTCTTGCCAACCTGCCTTAACTGCCTGGAGCACTGCCAAGATATCTGTGGTTAGACTTGCCTATGAGGACTTTGGGCCCCGTTGAATTCTTAGAAGGACCCTGTGTTTACTTTACAAAGATTATCAATTTGCAGCCTTTAAGAGAAGCAACAAGAAGCTGCATCAAAAAAGTCCCCTTTAAAGGTACAAATTGCAACTACAAAATAAATCATACAAAAGAATATCAAACATTCACAGCACTGCAGACCACAAACTGTTCAGATATGACACGCAAACAAAATGTTCTGCAAGCATGTTGAGCAGCCTGGTCGCAGCAGTAGAGCAGAAATGGTAACAAGTGAAGCATAAAGTAGTTTCACTCATTGTAAGGTTCCTGAGGCTGAAATGTGTCACTGTGCAAAAAAAGGTGGCTCACTGTGGAAGTGCTGCATCAGGAGAATTCTGAAAGCTCGCCTCTCTAATTGCTATTAGCTGAAGATTTATACTGAAAGGATTACTGTACAGACGAAGGCATTATCTGTGTCATTGTGGAGAGGCTTTGTAAAAGAAGAGGATTTTGTGTGCATGTCTTCCTGTTGACTGACAGATGGACAGGTACTTGTATGTGTATGTCTGCACCTGCCAGTCAACTGCCCGTTATGTGTATCTATCTTCTTTGTGTGTTGGCTGGTTTGGACTGTCACTGTGTTGTGATCACTTTCAAATCTCAAGTGTGACATTCACTGTTTGGCTGGGAGAGAAATCAAATAACCTGTTCTGCACTGTGACTTTTGAATTCGGCACAGCTGTTTACCAAGACTGTTCAGTGGAAAGCTGACAGATTTCCAATCTACCACTGAAACTCAGTAGCACAGGCAATATGATAATGACTGTTGCACTGAATGTCCCATTTTAACTAATATTAATGGTCTGGCCTCCCCTTACGATATTACATTGCTCTTTGTCCTGGGAATGGATATAATGGAGACTGTCAATATAAATACCATAACTAAGATAATAGTATGAAATACCGGAGGTGATTTAACTTAAATCTGTAGTGCATTACTTTTAAATTATCAAATAAGTTCACACAATTTGGATTAAGCAACATTGCTCTAGTAACGCAGGAGGGGATGAGAAAGGGGATGAAGTAGCTTTTTGGCACCATTATCCATGATACATTTTTTAATAACATTTCATTTTCTTTGTCCCACAAGGGTTAAAAGAAAGATGGGAAAGCGTCAACAGGAGCTGTGTGGGACTATTTGATATGAAAATGGGAATCCCAAAGGTTTGAAAGCCCACTGCACCATGTGCTTTTAAATTAGCTTAGCCATGAAAATAGAATGAGATGTGATTATCATTTTATAACCTCTTTTGGCATTGATCTTACACTAGAGTAGAGTACAAGGGAGGCCCAAAAGCATTTATAATTAAGTGCTCTGATGTGAATACCTCAACAATGAAGGATGGTGCTCAACAAAACGCTTGAAAACTGACAAACAGGGAGTTCATTCAAGGTTATTATCATGAAACCTAACAAAACTAACAACTAGTCTTTTCTACAGGTAAACTCCCAAACAATATGGATGGCAGGAATGGATGGACTCATTGATTGATTGATTGATTGATTCATTCATTCATCCATTCATTGTCTATTGCTTTATCCTCCAAGTGATTCAACTTCAACTAATTTATAAAATAAATATACAGGACATTATTTAGTTTATAGCACATTTTGAAGGATACAGTTGTCCACATTTTTATGTAGTATACAGTAGATTAAAATTTAGAAGAAAGAAAGAATACTGGCCTTGTGTCACATCACATATGCATTTTAGTGAAAAATACACAAAACTAGTGGTCTCTCTGTAGTTATGGCACACTGGGTGATGAGGGGATGTTAAAGCAGCATTGTTTAATACTATCACCACCCTGTTGTTTATCCTGTATGTTCAGCCAGTCAAGTTCCTTTATCTACCTCCGGGTGGCGAGAGGTTGAACGGGTGGTGGCTCCAGCAGGAAGCAACTTTAAAATATGACCTCTTCTGTAGTAGCTGTAGGGGGCTAGACTTGCTTGAGTTATGCTGAAAATGTTTCACCTCTCATCCAAGTGGCTCCTTCAGTTTTGACTAACTGGAGAAAAAAAAAAAAAGAAGGATTCAACCTCTTAAATGTGACCTTTTCCACTGCATCTCCCTTTATAAGGAGTAAACTGTGTTCAGTCCTTTTCACTTCCCTGTATTCAATGATCCATTACTTGTTTTTTTATATACAGTATATTAAATGACAGGCTGTGATTAATGGTTTAAATGTCCAGGGTGATTTATTGGCAGAAATGTAATATACTGCCCATCATCATGTATCATCATTTTGAATAAAAATCTTATCGGTGTTCATAGCCTTAGAATAAGCCCTTTATTACTCTTAAGCGGCTTGCTTAACCAAGGCCCCTTTGTTGCACCAATGTGTTTCTGCAGCATTTTTAATTTTGAAGTGGAACCTGGTTATGCAAAAGAGGAAGAATGGCTCCACCCACAGAAATCACATGCATAAACCAATGAAGGAGGAGGACGAGGAAGGGAGAGTGGAACAGTGGGGAACTTTTTAAGAGTATTAACATCCTCTCTCTGTATATAAAAGCTACTGTATTTCCCTGATGTGCTTTGGAAAGGGATGGGCGTGAGAGGAGTCTTCCATTTGTTGCACTCTGCTGTTTCACCATTAGATGTCACTATTTGTGACACACTGGACATTTTAAAGAAAAGAAGAAATCTGTCAATTTATAAAGTTTGAAAGACATTCAGCCACAGTTATGTACACAAACATAAAACTGAGGTTATCGGGTTTGTGAGGAATTTAGTATCTCATCTGTGCGTAAGAAAAAGGCAAAAGCATACTGTAGAGGATCGTTCTGTACGTTTTATAACACACCTGGCTCTTTACTGCTTATTTTTCTCCTTAAAACTGACCTCTTCATATATATATATATATATATATAAATATATTATATAATTTCATTTTGGGTAGCATGTAAAATCAGGGCAACATATTTGTTGGGCAGACTTGTTGGGCATTTTGTTTGGACCTGCAAAGTACTTCTCAGACACCAGCTTTTCTTCTGTCCAATGGTTTTTGGATTTTGTAGCCGCAACATTCAACCAACCAATCCTGTCTGTAACTGTCCCCACCTGTCGGGAGTCTTCAGATGTGACGTCCCCAGCATGTACGCAGAGAGGATGTGGTTATATGGAGATTGTGTCCCCTCTCCTTGTCTTTATGATGCATGAGTGGAGAGGTGTGGTAGTGGGTTGGCAGGTTTCTCCTGGTAGAGCAACGAGCTATCGCTCAAACTGGGTTCTGGAGCTGAGATGTCCATAAACATGCCCATAAAATCTGATCCCTCAGCAGGTGGTATTATGTCCTTGGCAATGGAACAAGTCAAATTGGCATATATTAGAATGATGGTAGGCGTCTCTAAGGACAGACTGTTTTCAGTTTAACTGTCACTGTTCAAAAGCCAGCGGCTGCCTAAGAGCCCTCTGATAGAATTTGATTTACGCCTCATCTGAGACAAAAGATAATCTCGGCATTCAAAACAGCTGCTGCTTACTTCACAATGCAGGACAAATGAATCAGCCATTAAAGAATACATAATTCAGATTACAGGTAGAACAGTTGAAATCAGATTTTTGCCAAAAGCATACAGTTTCACAGTTGCTAATTTTATGTTGAATGCACATGGGCAATGTCTTACCAGTTAATCATTTAATTACATGTACCACTATGAATCCTGTACTTTATTAGCTATAGAAGCTGGATTTTTAAAAGCTCCAGCACAGCTCATAAGCAACATATGCTCGCAACAATTATGGTTACCCTGGAGGCTGATTTAACCTTGAGCCCTGAGCACATGTTGGCAAAAAAAGAAAAAACAGTTTGTAACAGCTTCAAATGAATGATTCATTGGCATTGATTAGCTTCTGTATTGGTCACCAGCATCTGCTTCTCTGCAACTTCAAAACAGATCTGAATGATAATAAAATGCTGTTATCGACCCACACGTTCAAATTTGAAAATTGCAGATGTGAGGTTTTGGCACTGTGTGACAGCAGAGGTGGCAACTCTCAGCTTTCTTTCTTAAGAAAATACTAGTGGCTGCCAGAGATTGCATTTTACCATTAACCTCGTTGCATCATGTCTTTTTTTCTTTGCAAAAGAAGTTATTCAGTAACACAAAAGGATATCCTTGGCTGGAAATTGAAGGTACAGAGCTCCTGCCAAGCATCTACTTTTTTTGTCATGAATTGAACCAATTATATTTTTTAAAATATAAATATGTTGTGTTAAAGAGTCTTCTAATTATTTCATCCTCAGCGGTTCACTAGGGTGACATAAATGTTTCCACTGTGATCCGTGTGGATGCTAAGTGTACAAACATCAGCACATCTTCACTTTGAGTCTACGCAGAAGGTATAACACGTATAACAATAAATTAACAATAAACTATCAATAGGAACTTGTTTGAGGTTATGTGCAGAGGTCCATATACAATTTAGTGCTCAAAAAAATATGAGCACATGCAAATGAGGGCAAACTCCTAGAGGGAAAAGTCCCCATTACTGGAATTAAATGTGAGATCTAGTATGCTGGCATGGAACACTAAACTGATGCAGACCCTCGTTTATGAATGGAGCTGTATGCATGTATTGTATGCACATGCAGAAAAGCAAAGAAGTGCACTAAAGAACATGCAAGAGTTAGTCCTTTGAGCGAGCATAGTTATAACTAAACCTTGGTATAAATTTTAAGCTGATACGCTTAAACCCAAAGGTTTTTAATTGCAGTAATATAAGTACATGATATTATTTCACTGAATACTTCCACGACCCTTTGACCACCTCTATGACCTCACTTGATGTACTTTATTTAGCCTGTCACATTAAGCCTGCGGTCAACCACGTCCACACACTGTGATATAACTCAGCTTTGCTGAGTACATTTACACACTTTCAGTGGTGTCTCTTTTTCTCAGTACTCGCCTGTTTGAAATTCTATTATGCAAATCACAGCTAAGGTGAAGACATGGAGGCAGTCTGCCTCTCTTAATCTGTGAGCCTTTGAAAATAATTATAATTCTTAAAAGCGTATCATTTAGACCCTTTTAGGAGGAGGGTGCAATTTGTGCACTCTGGAGTACATTGGGTCCTGATGCAGTTGAAAGTGTTGACTGGTCAGAGGTTGGAGATGCCACACTAAAAATGTGGTGAGACTTCCACAGCCTTAATGTTTTTATGAATACTTATGGTGCTACAAAGTTTCTAGAGTTATTCACACTTCAGCACATCTAGCAGTATAAGATTCCTGCTACAACCCTGCCACTGGGTAGAAACCAATATATTTGTTGCACCGAAACTGAAAAATACAGAACTGTGACACAATTATTCAGATACAGGCTGAATTTATGTGATAGATATTCCTATAGTATGTACTCCACATGTCAATCTAATGTTTCTCCTAAGATCTATATTAGTGTATGAAAAAAAACAGTGGCAGGTTTACCCAGCTATAGTCTAAAACTGGCTCCTCATATATAGCCAGCAGTTGCCAATGAAACACAGCTACGTAAATACATACTGAAACACACATACTGTATACTGCGTAATGAGCTAGCAACAAAATGTAATGTGAATCTAAAAATACCAATAATTGCCTTACTGTATTGTAAGGGTTCTGAAATATTACTGGCCACAAAATCTCTGCGGCATAATTAAAATCCTGTTCCCTCATTGTTGTCCATATCTACTGCAGCCAACTATTATTTTTCTCCTGAATTCTCAGTAGTGTACACATTTTATACAAAACTCAACAGTTACAACCCATTTCATTTTATAGTAATCTTAAATAATATAGAATTTTTAGCAGCACATGATCTTATGTACAGTATACTGCAGCAGAATCCCCCAGACATTGTAAAAAGGAGCCAACACAAGTGCAACTGAATCAGTCAAAACCCAGACAGTGAATCGAACATGTTTCAAGAGGTCATCCACAAATCAGAGCTGCAGCAACTCTTTTCTTTTCCTTTTCTGGGAAAAAAGCCCAGTCCTGTTTTTCACATTTAAATTATCCTGTTTACAAAAAGTCGAGGCGAGGTGGCTGCAAACACATGTTACTGGAAATAAGCACAGGTTTGGTATTTTTGTTTTAATGCATCCAGTTCTACAATACATCATTATAATATGAATTATAACATTGTTTACAGGAAAGTCAGAGGTCACAGATACACTCCAAGGAAAACCTGCAAAGGGATGTATCATATAATGTGACTGACAGTGGTTATGGCTGGTGATCATGAAGGCATCATGATGAATCAAATGGGTGGCGCCTGATCTCAGGTATAAACTTGAAGCTAAGGGGAGTATGACTTGAACTGGACTACACAATATCAGACCACAAACTACTGTTCCAGCTCAGCTTTTTTCCAGTGGTCACATAACTTCATTTGCATTATTATTAGTTATTTACTTTACAGATTTGTGCATTTTCTGCTCCAGCAGGCTACTGTGACTGATACTGTTTTTGGAGAATTCGCATCGCGGGTAGAAAAACTGAATTGCCTAATGTACTGTAGAGAACAAAATGTTTCGTAAATGTATTATTAGGCTTGATGTGACTGCCGCGGGCAAATGTGTGGCTTTACTGTTTGGCCACACTGCTGCTACCCTACCTTTCAGTACAATAACTCCATTATCACTACAGCAATTCAGTGGTTATTATAGAGAAAAAAGATCACTTTTTTCAGTAGTTACCATTACATTTTTATAAGTGACTCAACTGAAAGTCAAAAAAAGTCAGTGAATCTTATTCATCTGGCTGACGTTTAATAACACCAATTATGCGGTAATTTGAGGGAGAGGGTGTGAAAAAAGAGATACAGGGAGAAAGCTTGTGGCACAGTTGGTGAACAGTGGGGCTGAGATATGATAGCCATTACAGAGATGGCTGCTTTAGCCAGGTCAAGGATGTGGAGGTCATTCACAGTGGGACTTGGCTGCACATTTACTCTAACCTGCCAAGCAGCAAAGGCAACTTCAATAGCTGAACAACACATGGCTACAAAAGGCAATAGGAGGGCTGTCCTTGGCTGCGGTGCATTCAACAATGTCATCTCCACAACAGAAGGACATTAAACTCTGGCTACAGTTGTAAAAATGCAATTCACACTGGAAAAGAGTTAAATGAAAAAGCAGTGGCCTTTCCAAACCAGGCTTACAAGGTAAGATCAAGCAGATGTATTTCACATAGTCGCACATAAATGCCAGCTGAGCACCAATCCACCACATCTAACTAGATCTTTCTATGGTGCTTCACTCATGTGGTATACAGTGATGAGCAAACTGTATGAGAAATTAGTAATTAAAAAAAGACTTCACCAAACAGCAAATGTAATTAGTTAAATTGCTCTCTGTTTTGCTAAATAAATGTAGATGCCACTTACAGCTTCCAACTGTGAATGAAACCCTGAGAGTTCATGAATGCTAGCACACCATAGGATAATGTCAATAATCTAGACCATATTTAAAAAAGTGGGCATGGTCTTCTGGTTTGCTGACTGAGGACAACCTGGAATTATTCATTTTTTTGAAAAGCCACCAGAAACCTGGTTGCAAAAAGCAGTTAAGGGTCTCAATCGTTAGTTTTTACTCTTCCTTAATAAACCGTGATGTCAGTTTTGTAAATCATGTTCTCATATAAAGGAAAATAAACAATAAAAGACAACCCCAGTGTGAGTGACAGCTAATATTGTTCAATTACAGCCTGGTTGCAGGTGACAGCTGTGAATTTGTGGTTAGAAACTGTGTGAATGCTGCCAAAGTTGTAACATTATGGGGAGACTATAACTGTACTGACTGTAACTTAACACTCACAGTGAATGTGTGATCTTGGAAAAATAAATTAATGTGCGTGATGACACTGACAACCAGCCACTTAATGACAAAGTGTGAGGGAATGTGAATATGTTGATTTAATTTCTCACATTTCTCACATGAAAGAGTTCAGAGTTAGTTCTCTTGATTTATGACACTTTAGTTCCAGTCTTTGCAATGTGTACATTTTTTTTTTTAAAGAAAGGTGGATTTACAGTAAATGTGTACAGGTGAGATGACAGTATTTTGAATAAGGATCATTTCTAAGCTGCGGGTGGTTGACAATTCAAAGGAATCACCTGAATAAACAACCAGATACATGCTTCCACACAGGTGCACTGTTGCAATTAAGCAATTAAAATCCAATCATGTTCCTTAGCATGTGCAAAACACTAAGGAAGCCCATTCAATCCTGATTTGTGCCAGAAGGTAAAGATTCAAACATACAATATGATGCTGCGGTTTCAGTGTTTATCCTATGGATCGAAATTCAGACTGTTGGGAAACAATTCTTTATGTAACAGAATGAATGTCAGTGCAGGACGTGATCAGAATATCAGCTGTCAGAGATAATACCAGTACGGCTGCAGTGCATAAACCTCTCATTACAAAGATTAATGTAAGTTTGAGTGTTCAGTGGTGCGAAAACCATTGGCTATGGTCTATAGTGATGTGAAGTAAGTGATACATTCAGATAATTCATATTAAACCATAACACGTGGGTGAGCATGTGTTGTTGTTGTTGTTGTTGTTTTTAATCTCTACTTGGCACACTGAAGCTTTTCTGGTGGCAGCTCTGTTTATTTATTTATTTATTTTTATTAGCTGGATGATGCTTGTATTTTATCAGAAATCTTCTGCAGACCGACCCTGGCACTTATTTTAGAAGATAGGGAATTGCTCAAGAAAGCCGTGAATAAACCTGCAGTAATAGGCAGATCATTGCAGATATTTATTGGCATAAATTAAAATGTACAAACACAAAGCTTTTGCTCAAATGTGAAGGTAGGTCAGACATTATACTTGACTTGCCACATTTTCTGGATGTGTTCCAATAAAGTAATCATTTTAGTGCATGGTCATTTTAGCATTGCTAAAACAACAAATATAATGGTGGCCTTAGACTTTTCCACAATACTGTAAAAGAATAATAATACAGCAAAACTCACCCACACAAATTAGCCAAAATAATCAAACAAACTCACAGTGGTGTACGTATATTGGTATAGATCCATCTTTTGTGTTATACTTTCCTCCCACTCCTTTCATAATTCCATGTGATTTTGAAGGACATAATGCAGAATTTGTTTAAATTATATTATCAAACTACGTGTCGAATGAGGCCATCTTCACACCATCTTTCAATCCAACTTTCAGGAAGGCAGCACATAAGTAATGCTGTATTACTGGGAGCAGTAACCACTACTCATTACTCATTAATCTGTGATATTCATAAACAAGGTCTATGCTAATAATGTCCTCGCTTCACGCTCTCGTCATGTTCGAATCTCACAGTGCAACTTTGTATGGGCATGTGGTTTTCCTTATTGACCTGCAATCCTTGATTGAATGAAGCAATTCTGAATTGTCCATGGTCCAGTGGAGTGTTGAATATGTAGTCTGCAATTAAGCAGTGAGAACAAATGTGGCATTAAAACTCCGGTGCATACTCTGTCATTCCCTGATAAATGAAATATTTAGAACGGTTGTGAGGGAGGCTTTGTAACTTTACTTTCAACAAAAGTGTAACGTGTGGGTTCTATCTGTGGTGGTTTGGATCACTCTTAATGAGAAGAAACAGCGGGAGGGAGATGGATAGTTTTCGAACATACTTGAACATATTCCCAACAACAACACTTTCTGCTTCTTAGCACACATGTGACTCAACTAACCAAATACTGTAAATACTGAAAACGCATTTTTAGTAAATTAACTCAAATATATGAATTAGCTTAACTTCTGAACCTTACATTTCCTCCCCCTCTCAAAAAAAGTAACGCCCCCATTTCACATACAGGACAGAGAAACATGTAATAGCCATTACGGACAAAGCAATAACATCACTTTAGACCAAAGTACATAAGGTGCTTAGGAGGCTTAACCTGACGTCTCCTGGGACGCAGTGAAAAACTAGAGCTGTGACAAGAGGGGACAGAGTCAGGCTGGGGTACCATCACATGGCCAGAGGGGGAAGCAGTGAAACATTAAGTTCCAGGAGTAGGTGACTGGGGAGAGGGGATTAGGGGCTGTGACTGGCAGATCAGGGCAGCCAATGAGGGAACACTGCTGCGGCCAGGTATGTTTAGTGGTGCAGGCGCGGAGGTCTAAAGGAGCAAAGCACCTAACAATGCAGTGAAGCAAGGGAGCTGCGATTGCATAGACGAGTCACAAAGAGGTGTTTTATATCTATGATCCGGCACAGGAGCATTGTAAAGTCTGAGACGGTTGTAATGGACAACCTGAGACTTGTCAGACTTTTGCAGGAGGTAATAAATCATGTGTCACTCCTGAAGAGTTTACATCAGATCCAAGACCCTCCATTATTTCAAAGGGGCCTTCCCAATGAGGAGCGTGTTTCTGTTTTGATGTAGTGGGGTCATTTAACCACACGAGGTCTCCAGAAACATAAAGAGTGTGTTTAGCGCTGCGGGTCATGGGCGGAGTCTCTGTTCCATTCCGCAGACCTGAAGGCCGATTGAAGTTTCAGTGTTAGCTGTGCAACATAGTCAGCAGGAGAACCTGGAGTAGATGAAGATGGTGCATTTTTAGGTAACAAGGCGTTGGCAGGCATCCTAGCCTCATAGCTGTGTGTGCAAAAAAATGGAGTGAAGCCTGTAGTAGTGTGAGGACTGGTGTTGTAAGCCAAAGCAACTTGGTTGACGCAGTCATCATATACAGCAGGCTGCTGGAGAAGTGAATTAACTAACCAATCAGAAGCTAGGAACATTTAAAAGCAGATTCAACAAATGGTCATTACACTTTAGAAGATTTAAATGTGTAAATATATAGATGATGCAAACATAAGTATGTAAATAGTTAAATATGTAAAGTCTAAACACGTTTTTAGTAAATTAACTCAAATATATTAATCAGCTTGACTTCTGAACCTTACAAAAGCACAAGCAGACAATTTTTACCTGTAGAAGTGACAGAGATATGATTCTAATGCACTGCAGAGGGCAGAAAAAAATAAGAAAATGGAATAAATTAAACTCAGGAAATGCTGAAAGAAATAAATCTACATCCCAAATGTCAAACAAGATATTGAAAGAAGACAGAATGTCAAAAGCATGCCCTCTTCAGCGACATCAATGCATTCCAAACACCAAGACAGTTTCTTAGAGACCAGCTGTCCCTGGCTGCAACCCAAACGCCAATCATCTCCAAGAGACAGACTCATTCCAAAGTTGAGCTAAAGGCGGAGTTGAAACAGAGTACAAACGAAAGAAAACCCATATGGGAACAGAACAAGGTGAAGGGGAAAAAATGAAATAAAATGTAGAGTCTGGGAAGTGAAAGATAGCCCCTGGTAGAGTTAAAGCTGTGCATATAATGCCCCTGGCTTTCAGACATGTCTTTGATTTGATTTATATGATGACCTCAAAAACGCAAAAGGGAACAAATAAAAACATGAAGGATGTCCGAGGATTGACAAAAGACACACTAATCGTGTAAAAAGTCACCACATTTTCTCCCAACTGCAGCATAATAAAAATGAACTCATACTAAACCTCACCAGCCATTTTGTGACACACAATATTTTACACTGCCTCTAAAATACTAAGGACATTATCATTATCTGGACTCTGATACTGGTAACTCATGGATGATTCATTGCTCCATTTAGTTGTTGTAATATTCCCAAATTGACAGAATGTATTTTATAGGAGGCCAATAAAATTCCTTTCTGAGGCAGTGGATCTATCATTTCAGCTACCAGCAAGCAAAAAATGTAAATAAATGGATGATGTTTTATGTATTAGTGATGATATTTCCAAACAGACTAGCGTACACCTCTAGTTAATTTAGTGCACATGTAATATCTTGAGTAATGATTGTGGTTGAGGGTTGCTTGAGAGTAAACATTCACAAAATAAATTAAGAGCAACTGAGCTCAACCACTTATGGATGTGCAGTATGAGTGGTCTTTATTTTAATCTTAGGAGTTAGTGCTGTTGGTTATAAGGTAATTGCCCATGCGTTGCTCTACACTGGTGCAGATTAACACATTGTCTACACTGTTGCTCTTAACTTTTGATTTAAAATGAAGACATATTTTAAAATGATTAACATTATCTAAATTTAGACTATTTCAACATGTAGATAAACCTTTAGCTGAGCTATAATTGGACAATGCAACAGAGAAAGTTACAGCAAACAAAAATCCATAATAACAGACTTGTAGAAGGCAATTTATATAGAAAAAAAACTGTTGTAGGTCGTTCCTGCATTTCACACTTACTATTTTTTTTTTCTTAGAGGCAACATTCACAGAAAGATGTGTATTTTTTGCTCAAAGAAGGCCATCTTCCATAGGCTGCTGCACTCATCACCTAAGGCTTTGATTTGAATGACACTGAGTTCGACCCCCGACTGTCCCTCTCTCTGTGCAGCAACAGTGGAGTGGAGAAGGAGGAGGTGGAGGTGGAGTGGAGGTGGGCAAATTGTCCTTGAAACAAGTAACAATTGCTTCAAGTGAAATGTGACATGAATCTCCAGGGTCTGACAATATTAATCTATCTGCCAATCACCACAGACTCTCAGTCCACTCCTGTGACCTTTGTGAGTGTGTGTTAATTAGGATCCTGTCATGCTAAACAAAGTGTTTGATGCATAACAAGACAGTATCTCCAGTCATTATTGTGGACACTCCGTTGGTCCACAATAATGTGGTGTTGTTCTTTTTTTCTTATGTTATTACTAAAGTGACATTTTTAACAATATTTTTTTTCGTCCTGACACATTTATGCAGGCAAGGTAGTTTTTTATGAATTATTGCAATGTGCAATGTCAACACTAGTCCTTCTACAGCTGTGGATGCACACTAGTGTGCTGCAATGCAATGAGAAAGCAGAATTTTCTACAGCTAATTCATCACTTTAACTTAACCTTTGTCTACAATACTGGCTGTGCTGAAGCAAAGAGAGAACGATGGAAACAAGCGAAATCCAGCATTTCTGTCAAATCAAGCCTCTAAACAAAAAAGCGGGAAGAAAGTGGGGAACATTATGTGCAGCAGCTAAACCAAGTTTGTACCACTCAACTGAATATAGAATGTGGTAATGTGACTCAATGACAGGGTCTTGGCAAAAAATTGAGGCTACCTTTCTCAAGGGTCCTTGTCTGTTTCGAACCATAATTGAAACAAATGTAAAAATAGTCCTGTGCTGCGGACATGGGTTAACTCTCTGAGGACAAGGTCAGACCCTCTTCTTTTACTTTAATTTCCACATGATTAATTACACACCTGAAGTTGGTTGGGAGACATGTTTTCTGTAGGATGTCATACACTGATTCCTTAATCTTATTTGATTAAAAACCACACAGGATGACTGACTGTGAGGGTGGAGGAAATCAGATGTGCATAAGTTGCTCAAGATAAGTAAAAAATAGAGAAAAAATTGTCATGATAGCTCTAACCCCCGATTATCTTCATGCTGATCATCCTCTGGAGAATGATAATAGACAGACATACTCAGACTGTGAAATCAGGATGTTCACACCAATCAACTGTCAGATTTCAAGTACATCACATAAAGAGTTTTGTTGCTATGGACACTGATGGTATGAGAAGCACCAGCTACATGAATCAACTCTGACAACTCTTGCATAACTGCTCTGACTCCTCTTGACTTCAAGATATTCTCCTCCCAGGAAAATTATTTTTATCTTTATCAAAAATCAATCAGGAACTAAATGATATTCTTAGATTAGATTGTTACATCCCTTAATCGTTTTAGAAATCCTCGATACAGCCAGATTAATCCCACTTTGAATTTCTGACTGATTAGAGAAACCTAATTCTAATCTAGTGGTCCAATAGGATTACTTAAGTAATGATGAGCAGTAAGGGATTACACAACAACACAGGGCTGAACTTGTACTGTAAATTCAATCACTATTATGTAAAACCTGATATACTTCCTCTCATTGAGGCTTTGAATCTAGAATTTAAATGATCTTACAATGCATATATACATCATTAACACCACAGCTACATGAGTAGTCATTATTATTATTATGAGTAGGCATTATTCATGTCAACACTAAAAATCAAGCATGTACCTTACATCAAAACATTATGTGGGTGGATAATCCAGTCCAAATCTAATGAATTTAAACTCTTCAATGGACATAACCATTGATCACAGCCTGCACAAATAAGGAAATAGCAAATGACTAAAAAGTAAAACACCAATACTATATCCTGAATAAAATAGATAAAAAAACTGAATAATAAATAAAGACATGTATTAGAGGTAGGAGAATCTTCACTCTTCAGGACTCTCAAACATTTACCCAGCAATACTTCAAAAGCTTCCACTACACTGTTGGTGCGTGATTAATGGCGTTTCTTCTTAACCATCCTTATTTACCAATGTACTCACTGTAATGCACCCTAACGTTCTGAATCCTCTTGAGCTTTAAAGGGCTCTGAAGTTGTTGTATATAATTTCGGCAGGATTTTTAATGTGCCTACTTTCCACTGACCCTCACAGTCTTGCATTAACACTCACTCTAAAGCTGTTATAGGAGTGTAGTTGATGTCGCAGCAGTTATGTGTCCAACCCTTAGACCAGATGTAAATTGGAAATGGTCTTCTAGTTTGAAAGGTGAAGCCCAGGAAGTTGGACAGAAGCAGGAGTTTGCCACCAAAGGTCAACTTCTCATTTTCATTTTTAAACATTCACATTCAGACATGTGACTGACAGCTGTTATCATCCATCACATCCCTGGTTGCAGGTGCCAGTCAATTTGTGAAAACAAACTTGAGGGTCCAAAATGGGAGTTTGTTTTGCACCCAGAAGCATCCACTTTTATATATATATAGACTATGGTGTTTACAAGGTGAAGGTGAAGGTAAAACTGTGGAGGAAAAGCAATAATGGTTTTAGTTTTAAGTGGCTTGGTCCTTGGTCTCAAGATTAGTCCGATTTTGAAGTTGGAGGAAAAAGAGCATTCCAAAATCAACAACCCCTGTAATCTACAAACACAACAGAGAAGAAGGGAGCTCTATAGCAACTTCAGGTTTTTCAGTTTGACAGCAAACACTCCAAAGTTCACATTCTCTAACAGGCAGCAACACAAACACACCCCACACAAGACAGATTCACTTTTAGACACAAATGTGTGCCTTCACATTGTGCACACACACTTAGTACAGAGAGCTGACTGCTGTGGTGTGTTGTCAGGATATCATAGAGACAAAGAGCTAGCCTCCCCTCGGGATGATTGAATTTGATCAAAGCAAAGCTTTGTTCCAAGTCAGTATCACTTTTCAACTTCTAAAGCTAATGAACAGTTTATACTGGCTAATGAAGTCGTCAGCGGCTAATGAAGTTGACAGTGTTTTTGTGTTGTTCACTGCTCACTCTAAGAATAACATTGTCACAATAATGTCTTACAAAGCTGAACAGCAGTGAACAGAAGTGAAAAAGTGTAGAAATTATTTCACAGACTATTTCCCATCCCACCACGTGAACCAACGTGTCGAAGATAATCTATGTTTGCACATTTTTGGATCATTAAATGCCTTCCATACCGTCTGTCACTTATGAGAAATGTCACCAGTAGAGGTGGGTAGAAAATCTGTCTCCCTCATGATCGCTACTGTAGCTATGCCTCATACTGCCACGCTCAGCACTCCACATGGCCATATTGCTGATGTGCAATAAAGTACAACTGCAATTGTCCATTAATCTAAGGTTGATAAGCATGATTATGGAGAGTGCATGGAGGCCATTCAAACACTGGCTGCTTTGCACTGCATACATTTAAAGAGTGGCTGGATGGCTTGGATTGCAGGACGATTACATTTACAATATCATTATGATGTAAAAATGAGTGAATGTTCCAGCCTGTACAGAAAATTAACTTCAAGGTGAAAACATCCAGCATGTGATTAAAGTGTTACATTTTCCATAATGATATGAAATTCAGTTAAGAAGTGTTCCATTTTGTGGCCTTGATTACTTGTGCTGTAAATGTGTACCCTGACAATGATTATCTTATAATGCCTGTGTGCAACCTAATGTAAAATTAAGTTGGATTATTTTATAGGGTTTTAATTGATAAGTGATAGATGGAAAATTAAAGTATACCCAAAGTTATTAAAATTCACCCCCGAGGTTACATGAATGACTGCCTACATCAAATTGCTCATGTGGGCCTGGCAGATGATTCTACATTAAATTACTTTTTGTAACAGCTGAGCTTAAAATGTATTTAGGGAAAGTGATAAGGCGTTTGTTTTGATGTCAGATAGCTGGGATAATGGATGATATCTGAACCAGGATATGACTGTCCAGGTCTGCCACCTGGAAATTTTGATTACCAGCTCTGTTCCATTCTAATGGCATAGTGTGCCTCTGCAATGTCTTTAATCATATGTTGTTTTTTGTTTGGCAGAAACATAGATCGTACATAAAAAAAAAAACTGACATGTTCTTCCAGGTTTATGTAGAAAGTGTTGGTTGATGACCGGTTGATTCGCCCCCAGCTCAACTGGTTGCAAAAAGAATTCCATTTGAATTGAGGTTAATGTGAAAAATACTCTAATTCTCAACTGATTTCTAACATCTGTTAGCATTTTTCTGAGAAGTTGATGGTCTTGATTGGTAGTTTCAGGTCTTTTTTGATAGAACATGACATCACCTTTGGAAATCATGTTTCCATTAAGAGGAACAGTATATATCAAAGGACACCAGTGTGAATGACAGCTGGTACTGGGAGCCTGGCTGCAGGTGATGCCTCTGAATTTCCCATTGCAAAATATCAACATGGTCTTGGCCAAATCACGATTCTGGAGGCTTCAAGACACGGGTTCAGATTCTTATGGGTGATGTGATAAACTAGTTGCCACCTGGGAGACAACAAACACATATGATAGTCTTGACATAATTTAAATTTGTCAAGCCTCTAAGTCTCATAGTGCAAAGTAGCTGCGCAAACCTTTGGATAAAGCATGATAAGGCTGTAAGAAAGATGCTCTAAGAAAGATACTGCGCCAGCTGACAATCTCCTCCTTGTAATAAAAGTCTGCTTGCTCAAACAAAAGATGGTACGTGCCTTCCACAACATTGGCACTGCAAAAACGGAAAGTCACAAATCACTTACTGCTGAGAGACAGTTTTATTGCGGCAGTAACTCTCTCCTCTCCACAATACACACACTGCAGGCCGTTCATGGCGCCACGGTTGCTAGGAAACACCTAGAGGCCAGCTCCCCTAGTATCTGGCCTGATTAGTTAATTGCAAAAAGTGAGCAAGTGGCAAAAATCCCCTAACTGCCATCGACTCACTCATGTTGCAGCTCCCCAGCAGTTAAACAGGTGACATCTGTGCCTCCCCCCCCCCCGCTGAGGTGTAACATAGCATGTATGCGATGCAGATCCATGGACTTTAACAGTGTAACCAAGTGAACTAAACTGGAGGCAGTCATGTAAAAGTGAAAGAAAACACTTTCAACTCATTCAAGGTGTAGTTCAACACTATGAGCAATATTTGTTTATTCTCTTCTTTTTCTTGGAGTTAAATGAGGAGATCAATACAACTCCCATCTGTCTGTTCAATATGAAGCTGGAGGAAGGCGCTTTGTTAAGCTTAGTACACACACTGAAAAGACAAACTATTTAACATATAATCGATAGTTGAATGAAAAAAAAGAGTGTGCAGTTTAAGTGGGAGCCTCACTTTTGACTGAGCTGGCTTCTGTTTTTAGTTTAAACAAGCTAAGTGGGAAGCTCTTGAATGTACTGTATCTATGTATGGATGGATGAGTCATAGTGTGTGTGTGTGTGTGTTTAATTTGTCCTATACATCCTATACTCTATTCAGTATTTCTCTAACTATTCTTTTCATTTATGATGTCTTCATTTATGTCTAACTGTTTCTTTAATCAATGTCACCTTATTTTTTAGAGACATAAAAACAGATTTGGTACATAGTAAAGCAGTTATCAGAGTCAGTCTATTAACTGAAAATAATTTTAACTTAACCATGTGAACATAAGAATTTGTTTCCATATAGCACTGATCTACAGTATAATGTGATATCTCACATGGTCTTTGTGACTCTTTTGTTACTTTGGTAACAAAGAGCATGTACATAAAGTACATAAAAAAATATGAATCCTACAACCAGGTTGCCTTTTTTTCTCCCCCCTTCACCAAAACCCATCTTTGATCAGTCCATTGAAATATGGGTGGGAAAATACTTTGACTCATGCCAGAAAATGACCTTTGCCTCAGAAAGGAATCATTGGTAACCCAATTAAAAGAAAATGTCATGCTGATAATTGCGTCTCCTAGTGTGAATCATCGGCACAGGACAGCTCGCACCAAGGGACGGGCTGATGTGTGGTACTGAAGTGTCACAGATTCATTTCTATTCACTGTCTTAGTCTTTTCTTATTTCAGTCTGTTCATTAATCCATCTGTCCCTCCATTCATCCATCCATCCATCCATAAGATAAAAGTGTTTCCCAGCATCCATTTTTAATTATTATTCTGAAATATGTCTTTTTTTTTACAATGCATCTAACATTTTAAGAACAAATGCCAGTCATTTTTATGTTATATAATATATGCTGCATGTAGCATAAATGATCAAATCCATTTGTCCTGTTCTAACTTATCTGCCTCAATCCCACTTTCATCCTTGTAAATTGTGGAGTCTGGCAGTTCTGCTCAACACTGAGATGACTGTCAAAGAACCAAGGTCCAGTGGAGGAGGCAGAAAAGATGTGATTTGATTTTTCAAAGTAGAGTCTTGACATTTGATTCCTTTCCCCAGGAAATTATCTGAAATAGTATTACTTCTTGCAGGAGGTCTAGATTTGTTAACAGTATTATTATTTAAAATAAATGGGCAGAGATCATGGTCATGGCCAAGATCATGAAATAGAAATAGGTTGTGCTACAATTACTGAGAAATAATGTCACATAGAATTATTAGAACATGTTGAGCACTGAAAATGAAAAATGAAATTACCTTGTACCCACCAGTAGATCTTCCCCCCACAATGTACATTTTATATTGAGAAATAGTGTAGTATATATACATAGATATACTGCTTGTGACAGATGATTGTTTAATCTTGGGCCTGTTTTCTAGACTGCCTATTCTTCCATACCAAATGTTAATGTTAAAACAGATTCAGGCACAGATGGCTGCTCTGCCTCTGTCCTACAGCACAGCAGATGGGAGGTCTCGGCTTCACAGCTTCACATTCATTTCGCTCTCCATTCCAGTTGTAAATCAAAGTTAGATGATTTTTTTTTTTCCTGTCCTGCTATCTTTCTCTCTCTTCCTCTCGTTTTTTACATCCTTCTATTATCATCAGGTAACACATCCCGCAGCCTTATAAATCATGTGGAAAAACACACAACGCTCACATATTGCACATTTACTGGGTGTTTTATCGTTTCAGTAATGCACGGAGTAGATACACCGCTAAAAATGAATTGTTTGAAGTAACTGGTTGGTCAATAACAAGAACCTGGAGTGTTTTCAGATCACACAAACTTCCCAAACTTGACAGTCGATGTAACCGCAACTACTTTAGCCCCACATTCTGTATTGGTTTGAAATAATGAAAACATACACCCTGTGCTTGTCTCAATCTGTCTCCCGTCTCTTGTGGCTGCAGCAGAGAAAAACCTTGTGCTTCTTGCTGGTCTGAGGGCTTGACCTCAGAAATGGTAGTGCATATTGCTTTGATAGGATTATCTCCTTCATTATGGAGAAAGAAGCATGTCTCGCGTTGTGGTGATGGCTTTCATTCATGTATTGTTCCAATGTATAATTGCTTCTTTTCATGAATTTTCTGGATAAGGGTTATGCTGCTAAGTCTTAACATTTATTTGGCTCTAAAATGTATTATCATCTGACCTGAGAAAGTACAAGAAAATCACAAGATTTTAACAGGTGCAGATATTGTAGCAGGGTTTTCTGCTTAAAATTTTCTTTGGCTTTAATTTAGACAATTTAAATGATTTGTTTAGAGCAACATAACTTTTCAGAGCTCTAGATCAGTGGTTTTCAAATTTTTATACCAAGTACCACCTGTAAAAATATTGAGCTCTCAAATTAACACCATTATCGCCAATGTCAAAATACAGTGGTGTAAAGCAAAGTTTGCTACAGAGATTTATTCTCAATAGGATGATTTGCTGGTATAGCCAAATTAGATTAAGATGCAACGAGAAATTAGGTGACTGTTAGATTTATTTTATTTTATTTTATTTTTATTTTCTACAATCTCAAAATTTCCCAGCTCCACTACGATCACATACCCTGGTATATACAGTAGAACGGTAATTCTTATTTTCTACCAGAGGAAGCTTGCGTACTGCTGGTGGTACATGTACCACAGTTTGAGAACCATGGCTCTAGAAAACACTTTAGTGAGATAGATTGAATGGTATTAAATTATCAAAAGCCGTGGGCAAAGTTTATTCAGTAGAGCTTCTTTAAAGCACAAGTACATGTTTATGATAATGAACTCAGTGATTCAGGGGGATTTGCTTTTTTGCTAGGGAGGAAGTTATAAAGTGGCATATTTTTACAGCTACTTTTTATGATTTGCACTAATATGCAGGGTTGGCCTGAAAGTTTGGGATTATGGGTGCAAACCTTTCTTAAATATTCAGTTTTTGTGATATAGCAACATTTATTGGTGAAGTTGCATGTTGCAGCTAAATACTTATCACCTTTCTTCTTCTAAGCGTGTAGGAGGACTGCTGTTCACCACCATTTATCATTAAAACTCCAAGTTTGTCCATTTAATACATGGCGGTCCAACATGGTATCCTCTCTAGAGAAGGGCTCATTCCAAAGGGCTCATTCCATTTGCGGAATATAATTGATTGTGCATTAAAAAAAAATAAACAAAAGACACGTTATGCTTATGTTATATTTCGTTTGTGCCAAATGAAAATAATTGTGCCTTAATCTTGCACACATACTCACTTCACTTTAGAATGGAGAAGCCATTGAATGTGTAGATATAATGAAGCCAAGATCACAGGGCAAAGTATGGCTAAAAAAGTTGTATATTATCAGCGTCCGGTGCTGTTCATGCAAGAGCAGCTCTTTTCCCCAAAGATCTGTTGACAGTGTCTTCAAGGCAATGATCGCAACACCCTAACATCTATATTCAAAGCTGATTACTGATTAGCCCACTTTGAAGTGAGAAATGAGTTTCATTGTGTCACACTCTGCTGCCTTCTGTCATCTCTTCACTGTGCAAGCAGTCAAGTGAAACCAGGACCATGCTTCTCATTTTAATGGACTATCTGAACTGAAGGTGGCTTGGCACTTTTGTTCCTAAACGGGCTTTTCGCATTACATAAATTTATTCAAACAATTAATATGTTCCATACATTCCATAGCTGCACATTTTACAATGTATGAACATGACTATGGTCCCAGTCATACATTCTGGCATACTTCACATATGTGTACACCATCAGACATTCCATTCCAGGTGTAACAACTTCTTGATAAGGGTTGGCCCAAATTTGTCTTATATACTTGCATTCTTTCAGCGATCACTTGGACATGTGTGAGTAGGGATGGGTGTCCTCATCTAATTTCAAGCAAGCATCCATAGTTACTATCCTCTTGGTCTCTTTTCACCACATCAAGAGTGTGACAACAGCAGGACTGAATAGTGTTGCGCTACAAAATGCATGGGCAGTCATCGTGAAGTGTATCAGCACGTACATAGGGATGATGACATTTACAGTATATCCTCTTCTGAAGAAAGTATGACCCAGACCTTACAGTTGCAGGATGCAAAGCAAAACAATAAGATAAAATAGGCTTAAATGCTCCTTAAAGCATAATGTTAGTGCTAAATATGGAGTCAATCTCTTTGTATCAAAAATCAGACCTGTTTTTTTTATGAACCAACTCACTGGAACTGTTAAACAATCAGCACAGATCAGCACGTTGAGTTTAATGGTGGATCAAGAAGCATACTCTTATTTTTCTGATAAAACACTAAGAAGTATTGAGTTTTATTCATTTTGTTGAAGATCCATATAACGTATGTGCTGGAACGACCACAGAACAGTCTTTAACCAAAGATATATGATCATTGACAAGTTAACCTATCTCTGACTGCATTTTTTAGTTCCACTCAGCTACATTCCAGAGGTCACATGTCATTTAGACAGAAAAGATGAAGCAGCACAAGCCCACTCTTAATTCATCCGAGACATTTAACACCATTTATTTTTGGCTTAGATGCTAACTGAATAATTCTTCTCTGCTGCTCATTAGTACTGGCAATTTCCTTTGTACAGATGAGACAAGGAGTCTGATGGAAATCCAAATTAAAAATTAAAAGGGCATGAGAGCTATAAACAAATAAACAGCCTACTTTATCTTCATTGATACAGTGTGAAGTTTTTGACATTTTTGGAATGTACACAGAAACCTGCCATAATTTCTCTGCACTGAAACGTCACAGTCAGCAACGGAGAAAGGCCAGGAATTAAAGTTTTATTTGCCTGCCATGGCAATCAAGATTTATGGTTGGCTCACCTCCTCACATTAATGCAGTGATAAGATTTCTGACAACTCCAGCATTAGTCAGAGCTTTTGGCAAGGAAACACATGCACTGCCAAATGTGGTGTTTGTTGAAGAGGGAAGCTCTTCAGTGTGGTTATGGACAGTGTAAATCCATCAACGTGACCCTAAAGCCCTTCTCTCAACATGTTGATGAAAGAGTGGACCAAGCATCATTTTGAGACACACTACACATTTATCAGACTAACTATGGACTGGATTAGGGGGAAAATTTACCAATGTGTAATTTATTGTGATTTCTTCAATGGTTCTCAAACTTTTTACCACCTGAGCTCTTGAAGTAACACCATCATCGCCAATGGTAAATTACAGTGGTGTAAATTACAATTACTTTTCACAGGAGACAGACTTATTTCAAATAAATAAAGATAATTTTTTGTCGCATCATCCTCCTCTTCCACTTCACTGATATAGCGAGATTAGATTTAGATGGGTGGAGTGATAAGGTGACCCTAATTATTATTATGTAATTTTTTTTGTTGTTATTTGTTATCAATACTATTGAATAAATCTGAATCGCAAAACAAAGTATTGTGATACAATCGAATTGTGACAAAAGCATATTGTCCCAGCCCCAATTTCTACCATCTAGTAATTTGGAGGAAATATTTTATGCTCAGAACCTTTAATATTCCAACTGTTCCACAGTAGTTTTGTCCTAACAGTATAACAGCCAAGGAAAAATAACTCAAACAAAGGTCTTCCTTTGCTAAATGTAATTTTAAAATTACTTTACTGATGAGCTTTAAAGTGTGATTGGGTCTGTCCCAAAGCTGTATTGCAAACTTTTTGGCAGCCATCAAGCCAGTGGCAGCTTTAGATCTGCAGCCAGAGCTCCTCTGGATTTTACACAATCTGGGTGTAAACCCTGCAGGCTTTTGACATATGGGAAACAAAGCTTTGAAATCACCTGCATATTTGGAGCTCAGTTCCAGCAGGCTCATCATTATTTTATCATTCTTTAGCACGCTTTTTTTTTTTTTTTTTAGCCCCTTTTTTTTTTTTTTTTTTTTTTTTTTGTACAGTATATGCTTTAATGCTGACTTTTATTAGTTCATATATTTTTAATGCTATTCCCTTTTATGTGATTGTTAAACTTGCAATAGAGAACGCTTTTATGTATAAACACGCATTTTCTCAGACAGGTTATATTTAAATTAAAGTTTAATATTAATGCAGAATGTCCACAGTGAGGAAAAACCTTTTCACATGAGACCTTTATATGACAGGAACCATTTTCTGGTTCCTGTCATATAAGGCAAACATTGTCAAACGTGGCCAGAATATATTGATGCAGTCTTTAGTCATGGGACCTAAATTTGTTGTTTTATGGTATTAACTAACATCTCAATATTACATAGAAGACAGAAAAATAACAAGGTCTTCTGCAAAACATAAAATTGTGAAACATGTAGATTATTGACTTTGTTAAAGATTTTAGCTTAAAATTTTCAATTTTCACTGTCATAAGCACCTACAGGTAGGGATAACAACAATGAGCACAAACACAGATGGCTTTTACATCTACAGAGAATTATGACCATCTTGGAAGTGCACTTGGCTTTTAAAGTGAATGGAAAATGGCACTCATTATGTCTTACTCTTAAGACATGTTAGCTCCAATTGCACCACTGGTAAACCAGCTAAAGGGATTTGCACCTGCCCTTAAATCATCCATACATCCATTTTCTAGTGCTTTATCCTCCACATGAGGGTCATAGGGTAAAAGGCGTGGTCACACCTGGACAGGTCACCAGACCTTCACAGGGATAACATAGAGAGACGAACAACCTTTGACTCACACTCGCACCTACAGTCAGCTGAGAGTGTCCAATTAACTTATTCATCAATTTTATTTGCATGGACTGTGGGAGCACCCGCAGAGAACACACACACACACATGGGAGAACATGCCAACTCCGCAAAGGAAGGCCTTCTGTCAAACCTGGATCCAAACGTTGACCTTCTTGCTCTTAAAAACCACAAACAGTACTAATTAAATAAAGTTGAGTAAAACACATTAAAACTCTAATGAAAGCTGATGGGAACTGCAGAATCAAGTAACAACACATGCATGACACATTCGAGCACTCCTGTGATTTGTTGTTAATATTGTTTATTGTAAATATTGTTAATACAAAGGTATTAATTATAGCCACTTCAAAGCAATTCATGAAGGAGAGTCTTGGGAAGGATAAAACATTGCTGTCCACCATTATCTTGTTATTGCCCCTTGTGTGGCTGCTGCTCATTAAAAGATTATAGTGACACTTATATTTTACAACGAGCTGCACACATCTGACACTCAGCTTCATGTAGTCATTTAAAAACTGGTACCCATTTCATTTTATAAATTGATTTTAAAACAGTACTGCTTACTAACTTTATTATTTTTGATTAATGTAGACTTTAGGAAATACTATGATATGCATGAGGAGATCATTAATTTGCTAACCACCTCTGCAGGTGTGTCAGAAAGATTCACATCTCCTATGGTGTCAGCGTTTTCCTGAGAGGGTCAGTCTAATTAAGAATCTGAGAGTAGCAGATTTAATGTCTTTGGATAAAGTCATGTCTAGAGAGAAAGAGACAGAAATAAACAGTGAGATCCTGTGACATGGAGGACACCACTATAAACTCTGGATTGATAATCATGTTTCTGAGAATGACATGTGCGGGAACAAAAGATCGCAGTTGTGTCTTCTTGTGGTCGTGGCGGTGACTGTGGGAGAATAAATGATTAATGTGAGTCACACACTGTATGAGCGGTGTGTTTGCACAGTGCTAATTGCATCGAGTGCCAAGAGAGAGGTCAAACGGGGTGTTCAAAGTGAAAGTGAAGCTCATGTCAAACTCTCACTTTCACTGTGTCTCTGTAGCACAGCTTGCTGAACATATATTGAAGTCGATACGTTAATGTATTTGTCGCACAGACCAGCATTTCGGTCGAGCCTAAAGAGAACATACAAATCCAGACAGATAGTAGAGAATCAGGTTCAGGAGGGGACGAATGTAGAAGATGTTTTAGTTTTAAATTCAAAGTGGCAGCAATCCTCACTCCGCTGCCCAACACACCTATTACAGGAAATTGTATAACAGGTGTCCATTTGTCAAATTAGATCAGAAGCTGATATTGAAGTAAAACTGCTTATATCGCCACATGGGATTTCATCAAACAGTTTTGGTATTTTTAGTAAACATAAATGTGTTTTTCAGTCTCATACTGCCCAGATTTGATAGCAGGCATAAATATCCAGCATGCTGAAAACAGCCGACTGTCTTTTTACTCCATCTTGTGCCGTTCATCATTTGCTCTTTATTTGATTTGGAAGCACATGGTCCACATACTAGTAAAAGATTGCAGTTTTTGTCACCTGGTTAACCTTTTATGTACAGTGGTTTAGATACTGTATTTCCACAGTAGTTAACTGTATCACTATATGGTAAAGTGTAATTTGACAGCTTCAGTTATGCCATATAATAATGTTTCCTGCATAAATATTTTACTATAATATAGTAGTCGTGCCTTACTGTACATTACTTTTTAGCTATTTTCCTGTAGAAATATTATATTTAACTGTAGAAATCACACTTCATAAAAATCACTTTAGATGAGTCACACCTACACTAGTTTGCAATTATGTTTGTATAACATTGTGGATCATCACAGCCAAAGCCTGTGAAATGGTAATGATATGTCTTTTACTGTGAAATTTACGGTTGAATCCTGTAAAGTACTGGAAATAATTTACAATGTACAATATCATCATCATGATTAACATGATATTTTATGGTCTTTCTATAGTTGGATGCTACATTTTTCAAGGCCGGCAGTCAGTTGGCAAATGAATGTTGTCCAAATCAACATTTATAACATCAGAGAGAGAGTCTCTGCTCTAAAGGTTTCTCACATCTCCTGAACAAATACAAATTGACAAATAAAACCCTTTGTTTGTGTAAAGAGATACCAAACACTGGCACATGTACTCATTCAAAGTGATTTGTTTGGACACGTGTGAATAATGCAGTTTGAACTTCCATGCCACCAAATAACTTCAGCAAGATGCCTCCAAGTGAACAAGTATATTAAAGTTGAATGAAGTCTAGAATCAAATATACTGTTGTTGTGTTTCACCACCAACAGAAAGGCACTATATACATTTAAACTCATAGTATGAAATGTTGCCTTAAGAAAAATGGTAACCTATGACCACATGAAAAGTTGGGCCCAGTATACAGTATATGTATACAATAAAACTGACTGTATCATACTGACTGTAAATACTAAATGCATGAACAATCTCAAGGAATATATTGCACACAACATGATGTTTACAAGTATTTGAACAATTAATCAACTTTTGTTCTTGAGAGCTGATGCAAATTTTCACGTTGCATTGTGCCATGTATCAATCACACCGTGGGATCACTTTAGTGCGTTTTGGTGCATTTGCATAACCACTGACGTGAATTTTGGAATTCAGCGGAGACAGAAATAACAGGCATTTCTTTTCCCCATCCACCATGGCTAATATCACTCCTGTGGAAAGGTCTGCAGAGGAGAAACTGTCATCATGTGTGGGTCCACCACAGCATCCACCAGCCAGACACAACATGGCAAGTTCACAGTTTACGCTTGAGAGCGCCGTGTAGATGAAAACCACTTCCACCGATAATTTTGCACAGCTGGGACAGAACAACTGTAGTTCTATCGTCTTTGATTTCCCCTTTTTATCGTCTCATTTTATCTGTGAAAAGGGTTCATTGACAATACACATGGCACTTTTTTCATCAAGTCATTTAGTTAGTGACTTCCTGAAGTCTTTGACCCAAAACCTCAGCAGATACACTTGAGATTTTCTCCCAAAGCTTCATTGCAGCCTCATTCAGCTGTTACCTTGCTACCTGTCTTGAAGTCTCTGTTTTTAGACCAGTCGAATAATTTCCACCTTTTCACCTTGAAAACCTCTTTGGCTTTCTGTTCAGGATCAATCTCCTGCAGGAATGATGAAATGTCACCCAATAAGTTTTGACGCATTTGACAGAATCTGAGCACAGAGAGCTCATGTGGACCTCTGCATTCCAGTCACTTAGATCAGCAGGGAAATCATCAATAACTGCCAGTGTGCCACTTTCTCTGGCAGCCATAATGTACAAGCCCTAACAAAACCGCTGCCGTTTTTGATGGATGATAAGTTGGCTGTGGGTCTTCAGCTCCTCCAATTGTTTCTCCTCTCTTTACTCTTTCCATCTTTTTGATAGAGGTTTATTTTTGTCTCATCAATCCAGTGAACTTTGTTTCATCTACAAGTTTCTTTTTGTGTTTGTTAAAAACTCTTGCTTGTTTTTTTTTCACCTTTACATACACTTTATATTCTGTGCTGGATTCTATAAGTTTGTGGTCGTAGAGCCTTCTCTTGATTGACAAAAAAAACACCTGCTTCCTGGAGAGGTGGCTTGATTTGCCATACAATAATGCAAATTACTTTCTTCAAATCCAAAAGAGCATTTGCATATAGCTTTACAGCTATTATAGCTATCATTGGGTGTTGCTGCTGTGTTTCTATCAGGTGATGGGTCAGTTAATTGTTTTCCATTGCCCATAAGGGACAGAAAAACCTGGGTGTCATGTTTACTGACAGTCAGAGCTGGAGCCATTTTGACATGAAGTGATGTATAGAGCTGCTACCAAAACAGTGAAACCTGGATCATACACACTTACTATGTGGGAGTGTAGCTCTATTCTCATATGACTTTACTTCACTGTAGCCTTACATACAGAAAGTGTTTGCTGTTCATAACATTTATATACTGCTGTATGCAGCAGAGTTCACGTGTTGGTCAGATGCAGGCACACGGGTGGATTGGTGAGCAAAAGAGAGAGAGCGAGAGAGTTATTGCCGAAACATTTCATAGTTACATTCTACATATTACAATGTATAGATATTTATTTTTTTATTTCATGTGCAAAAGAGCCTGAATCTGTAAATGTCCAAATACCTATGGTCTGCACTTTATCTGTCATGGCACACTCTGTTCTGGATATTCATTTCTGAACAAAGACATCTAAAAACCAATGGTAAGCAACCCCATTTTGAATTGTTTCATTTAGCTTAAATAGCTTTAATTAGCTTTCATTTAATTGGCAGATGGAGCGAATGCCCAGGGCAAGGCTTTCACATCCCAGAGTCAAACAACTCTCTATCAGATAACAAATTAGACTGAGGCATAGCTCTGATGAAGGCCATTTTACATAGTGCACATCAAGAACTGACTGAAACAAGTTTCCAGTGGTACGGGGGGGGGACAGAGCGACTAATATGCCTGCTGCCTGTCCAGTACTGCAGAGAAAGCAAGAGGAGTGGAATGTAGATCTTCACTTCTGACAGTAGTAATTTGTGAGCAGTTTATCAGCGACTGTCACATCTGACATATGGTACAGTTTATCTGCATGAAGTCACATATCACAGAGAGGGAGTGCCTACGTGTGACAGAAGAGGGCCTCTCAAAAGACAAATGCAAGACCTACATGTCTGAGACGGAGAGAAACACCCAGGAGTGCACGCATGGATGAAAACTCTGGGGCTGGATTTTAGTCTGACATGGAAACACTCGTTACCTGGTTGGTTCCTTAGACGTATATACAATAAAAAAGATGTCTGTATTCCTGTTTGCCAGGTGAAGCAAATCATAAAGTAAGACTATTTTGAATAGCCAATAGGAAGTGACTGCTGGTTGGTAAAAGAACCCAATTTGGATGGAGGTCTTTGTGAAAATAAGCCTAATTCTCACTTGATTTATAATGTTGGTAAACATTTACATGTGAAGTTCGTGATCTCAATCACTAGTTTGTGTCAATTTTGCACTACGCATATGAGTGGACAGTAGTATGATTGAGAGTTGGTATCGTCCAATGGGAGCATGGTTGCAGGTGGTACAACTTCTGCCTGCAAAAGCTCAATATGGCATCAACCAAATTACTAATCTTGATGCTTAAAGACACGAGTTCCGATTCTAATGGGTGATGTCGCGGCTGCCTGGATCTGTCAGGACCACCATCTGTGAATGAAAAGATCCGTTGTCACTCTCAGTTTTACCTCATCATCAGTCTAAGGAAATCCCTGCTCTGACTTTTCAACCTTGTTGTAGTACTTTCCAAATCTTAGCAAACAACACTAGAGGAGAGAATCAAAGCTCCATTTACACTGGCACATGAGTGTACTTATCTAAATATTATGTTGTCAAATGAAAATATCAGAGTATGGTAATATAATTATTATTTAATAATATATATTTTTTTTATTTTGTAGATTGTCTCAACACAAATATTTGCTTTTTCATTGATATTGCCACAGTAATATGCTATGTCAAATTGTTATTTTAAAAACATTTCCTATGCATTTTACTAATTTACATTGTATATTAAAAAAAGGTTTGAAATGGACAAACGATACCCATAGACTGGATGGTAAAGTAAAGTAAAAGTAAAAGTGGCAAAGTAGAACCTAGGAAGCAGGACGGAAGTAGCAGTTAGCCACTGGGGGGACACAAAACAAACTCCATTTAAAATTTCTCTACTTTTCACATTATTTTCAATAGTTGATTGCTAGTTTCAAGTCCTCTCCAGTAAAACGTGATGTCTGTTTTGTAAGTTCTGTTCCTATTTTGAGAACAGTAGATGATAAATCATAGCACCATGTGTCTAACCTGGGATCACATGGAGACGCAGAGCTTCTCTGAGGTTGTGAGGTTACTGAAATGATATCTGTGCATATTACATTTAGAAAATCCCAACCAACACTTCTGTGACATTACTGTGGAACCAAGTTAGCAACTGTACCTGACTGTATCCTGTTATATCATGTCTGAGAAACTTAAAAGTACCAAAGACTCACTGATATCAAAAAAGAAAACAAGGCAATGTGTCAAGAGTCATTGTTTTTGATTTAATGGAAGCACAGAAGAGTTTTTATCCACGTACACTATGAAAATAGGAACAAAAACCTACAACTGCTGTTTATTTTTGCATCGAATATTTGTCATTATTCACTTTATTCTTTTGGCCCAGGGCTGGGGGCCTGGTTTGCCATGGACATAAGCAAGGGGGGCTCTAAGGAAAAGAAAGGTTGGGAAGCACTGGCATAGCACTTCTACATGACACCACAGCTAGTACCGTCCAATAAGTGGCTGGTGGCAGGTAACAGAAACTGGCATGTCAAATCTCAAACAACGAGAGTTTGTTATGCAACAGTGTATGACAACACCATAGTTTTAGATTATAATGAACCTCATGAGAATAAAATCAAACAAAATGTGTCAAAGTAGAATGCTGCAGATGCCAGACATCCACACCCGCACAGCCACCATTCACCCACAGGCATCAAATCCCTCTCACTCTGACCTCACCCTGGTGCCACTGATTCAATGTGCACCCATTACTGAGCAGACTTAGTAAATTGAACTAATCATCTTTGATTAAGTACAGACTCTGGGCTTGTGATACAGCAGTGGCAAAGGTCATTCTTCATAACGTGATGTGACATTGCAGCCTGAATTGTGGAGACAGTGTGCCGAGGCAGCACTTGTGCATGGGTTAGGAGTGGGGCAGTGACAGTAATTGCACATCATTTATTTAGACAGATCTGAATATGACCTGACTCTGTAATGTGAATGTTTACTGGAAAGTTAGCACAATTTTATCAGAGGAAAAATGTGTTCAGACTTTCTGACAGAGTGAGTCATTTGGCTGAATGGATTTATGAAGCTGAAATTGCATATTTAATATGTGATGGTAATGAAAAGACATCTAACAAATAATAATAATAAAAAAAAAACATTTTGGGTTACTATGTTTTCTTAGATTAAAAGACAGTAATGATTCCTGCATAAAATGTTATCTTCATTTTGGCAAAAGATTGTGTTGTGATTTCTGTATTAAATCAATATTCTAAGACTGTTTTAAAGACAAAGAGAGAGGATGACTTCACCTCATCAGCACAATTTTCTTAAGTACTGTTTCATTCTTCTCCACACTTTGTTTATAGCCCAATGAAGCCCAGATTTTCTCAACTCCTAAATGGTTATTTGAAGGAATGCTGCAGTAAGATGGGGATTCAGAGCTGACAGTACAAATAACTGCTCTCTTTTACTGGGGGAGGACCGCAGTCTTACTGTCGACAACATTTGAGAACAAGGTGTCAGGACTGTGTAGTTTCATCATCAGGAACTGTTTTTACATGAATATGCAGTGTTGTAGCTGACAAGCTGCCAAAAGTTGGAGTTACAGAAAGTGTACAGCACAGCTCGTTACTGTTGTGGAGATTTTTATGTTCTGCCGTTGAAAAAAGTATACTTTATTTATTTTTATTTATGCCACGGTGAGTGCTCAGCTGTCTCCAAGCTTGGGGTGGTGAAATTTCAGCAATTTACTTCTCTTGGTCACTTCTGCTGTTTCTCCATTTTGACAAATCACTTTGGTAAATGGCTCCATGGAGGCTTAACTGTATCTGGGAAATTTCATATTGCGTGATTATATTTTCTTCCCAGGGCAAATTGTTCAAAACATTTTTAACTATGTTAAGAAAGCTCAAGGCAGAGTGGTTAACAGAATCCATTTTGTGCTGCAGCTCAAACAAAGAAAAACACTCTCCCTTTACTAAAAATTATGAAATGATTTACTAAAAGTCAATATCTGATTACAAAAACAATTACCACATTTGTTTTCCACTAAATTATTAAATGACTTTTACGTCTTTGGGCGTTAATTCCCCAAACAAGGAGCAGCACGTCAATTTGTGGCTTCTAGAACCAAGTGTTTGCAAAGCAGCTTACAGCACTTCTCTGCTGGGACTGCAAAGCTTGCCTTGTTTGTAAGAGACGGAGAAATATAATTTGAATAAGCTTTTAATCTGTGGGGAGATGATCCAAAGGACTCTGCTGCTGCTGCTTCCAATTTCAGGACACAATCTCCTTACAATGATGGGACTCTATTATCATTCTGTGGCACATACACCAGTGAACAAGAAGAAAATCATCTAACAAGAGGAATGAAGGCAGCAGGAGAGATGGAAAAGCCATACTGCTCCTTCATTGTAATGGCCATGAGGAATGAGAAAGTTTTTAGATTGCTTAAATAGTGAATATTCTATTTCAGCTTTCTCTTCTACTAACATTTCTCTCTATTCACACATTTTGGTGAGAGAAGCAGAATTAATTGACCATTTTTATAGTAAGACAAATATCAAACTTTTTGGTTTTTCATGCTTGTAACTTAGACGTGACTGGTTTTTGGTTTTAATTACTTTAGAAATGACAACAGTGTGAGCTGATATCAAGAGAACCGCATAAAAATGACAGGTTGGATCCTGTGTGTGTCTCCTTTAAAGTTGATATGAAAGAATGTGGATTATCCTGTTATTAATTTTAGGCTTTTGTAAAAAAAAATTGTATCATTCTTACTCACTGAGTATATAATCAAATGTTAGTAGATATAATTTCAATGTGAATAACTGTATGAAGGTGCACTCTATGCATTACATTAAACCTGACACCTTCTACACATTTGCACATGTGGAATGTACTGCACGTCTTCATCTTGCGAATTGAAAAGGTTTTTTTTTTTTAGAAGTTGTATATTTTAATTTGAATATCGTATGTTTTCGTGAATCTCATCTTTTCATTATGTTCCCTCTTTTGCACCAAAACAACAAAGCAAATTCCTTGCATGTTTAAAAGCTACTTGGCAATAAAGTAGATTCTAATATGTCTACTTTTTTCGCATATTTACCCAGATGCTTTAAAGTTCTGCTTGTTTTTTTTTTTTTGTTTTTTTTGTGAATATAATAATGGGTGCAGTGTTGTGAAGCTTTGAAAGAAGCATGTTTGATTCGACCATCTCCTTCAATAGCTTTCATTGTTGTGACAGTCTAGAGATAAATTGGCTGAAAGAGCTGAGTCATGTAGATATGGTTTTTGAGGACAGACAGCACTTGGCTAATTACGACTTTAAAAGACAAAGAAAACAACTCTTGCCGCTTGACAAATGTAGACAATAGATCATTAAGTGCACTTGAAATCACTGAGTTATCATCAAGGCTTTTTATGTGTCTAATTATGTTTTATTGCAAAGGTTTTCTTTTTTGGGGGGAGGGTGATATTCATAAGCAGCTAGTGTGCAGCTGAGTTTTTAGTGGGCAGAATTAAACTTGCAAATTCCCATCATCTGTGATTAATGCCAATACATATTTACCAGCAAAAACAAAACGAATGTTGTATCCACTCCAAGAGAGAAAATGGAAAGTTCTAAAGATACTGATTGCAGGGGGGGGGGGGGTGTTACACCCACAGACCGGTGTGATTCTTCAGCTGTGTACTGAGTTGGATACTGATGACAATTACATGGACAAAGAAAAAGATAGTGGTAACATTTTATCATGATGCTTCATTGTAACTTTCACATTAAAATTCCAGTTGTGGTGGAAAGAAATGCAGCAAATGAGGATGTGTCCTGAATTTGCCGCTCCGTTGGGATTTTTAAAAAACTGTTTCTACCACGTTTTGCAGAGAAAGAAAAAAAAATGACTCAATTTTAAAGACATTTTCTACAAATGTATTTTTATCAAACAAATGTATTTCTCTTTTTTTTGGGAATACTGCATCATGTGAACCAGTCTAGAATCAGAGGAAAATCTGATGTGTGTGAGCAGATACAGTTAGTCAGGAGTTTAGTGACTGCATTAATTCAGAATTACTGACCATAGTGATTTATTTCAACCCATTTAGTCTCTGGCAATGCTAAAATCCTCTTCATTTGCAGAAATTCAAAGAGAAGTGGTTGATGCTGAGAGGCATCCGGGGCTGTACTCTCTCTCGCTCTCTCTCTGCTGCTTCAAAGCTGCTATTCAGCTAAGCAGCTGAGTGAAAGTGTGATTATTGTTCAGGCAATATTCCTTGTCTGAGAAAAATACCAACTGGATAAGACAGTTCATCCATACTGCTATTCCTTAACATACATATACTCTCCATTTGGTCCAGTGTTTCAAGCCAAACAAGTGGCAATGTGGCAGCAGAATATATGATATTCTGACATATTTACTCAGGTGATATTCTGTCCACAGAAATGACTGCAATGGCTTATAGGAATAAAACAACTTCTTGAGCAGCTTCCTTGTCTCTATTACTAGCCAATTTCATGTATCTCTGTGTATGACCAGACCTATTGCTGCTGTCGCTTTAGGTGCAATGACAATGCTATTAAACTCTCCTCTGTGCACCTCCCCTGTATTAGTACCATGCCTTCACAGTTTTTTCCACATCTCCACAATGCATCATCGCTGTCTCCGGTGTGTCTGACATTCGTGTTTGCCTCAGAGATTCCATCAAAACACACAAGCCCCTCCTCAAAATTATAATGCCGCTGCTCCTCTCTGTGTAAAGGCTTGGGGGTATGAGATAGTGAGCTAATGACATTTCTTTTTTTGTGCCCTCTGCTTCCGAAACGCAGCCCCTTGCATTCAAGGGGGGTTTTACATATCCTTTTGACTTTAAAACACGAGAAATGAGATGCAGGGAAACTCTAATGCAGAAATGTTTTGTTTTTGCGGCTGTGCATACGGGGGCCGGCTTTTGCGGATGTGGATAGCGATGTTAGAATAGCGGCGGTTAATAACACACACAGCTCTCAACAGGTCGTGCAGTGCAGCCTGCATGTAATGAATGTGAAAATAAAACCCACAGTATCTGTGATAGTCTTTGCAGACTTTATTACAGGGTGTATCGGGATCCAATATCATAAAGGCATGTGTAGGCTCCTCTGTCAGAGCAGTGTTGAGGGACGAGAAGGGCTCCTGACATCAACTAAGCCCCTGACTACTCCTGACAGCAAAGGATTGTGGGCTGTGGAGCTGAAGTCTGTGCGTACTCCTGATCATTATCCTGTTCCCAGAAAGGTACAGAGCATGAGGAGTACAGAGTTGCTACCTCTCAATTAACATCATCTCAGCATTGCTCAGGGGCCTCATAAGTGCACAACAAAATGTGTATACAAAGGATAACAATAACTGGGGGATGTCAAAGCAATTCCCCTCCACAGCCCCCCACCCCCATAAAGCCATCACTCTGTGCCCGTGGCCACCCAATTGTCACCTCACCCAATTAAAAATCAATTAATCAGCTCGAAGTCTTCCCTCCTGCTAATGTACTATGTGTGCTTTGACTGATAAAACACAGCCAGTGTTGATCCTCTGTCGCCATTATATTGCAACAAAAGCTAAATTTTTAATCTTGAGTATCTGGAGCAGACAGAAAGCAATTAGTTCAGGGTTATAAGTTAATTAGCTTGTACCACATGCTTTGTCCCTACAGTAAATGAAACTTGTGTGGTAATTTAAAACATGTACTTTGTTTTCCATCTTTGCGAGATTATGAGGTACTAGACCTACTTGCATGGACATACATACTTGTCATTGTTAAGCCTTGACCAGCGTTAAACCTGCATTCAGTAACATTTGGTAATTTTTGTTGTGAATGATGTTATTATGCAAGTAACAGTGTAACATTGTGTCTGATGATTCTTGAACTGAAAAGGGTCTCTGTCAAGCAATACTATCAGACCTGACTGAGGGAGCGTTTGTGTGTAAACCTCTGAAACTTTTCACGTGGACTGCTCTGTGTTTGCAGTCGTACTCCAGCTCAGCCCTCTGGCCTTACTAGCACATTGTTACTGAAAAATACAGAGAGAGTCGTGTGAAGGTGACAGGCTTAATAAGCATTGCATGAACTCATTTAGCAATGGTTTGAATATAAACACACTCACTCACTCACTCACTCATTTTCTACCGCTTTATCCACTAGGGGTGCATGTTTTTGGACTGTGGGAGGAAGCCGGAGTAATATAAACACACATTTGTTTATATTTAAAATCAGATACAACTCTTGTGTCTTACATCAGACACAAGAATTATACACAAATAAGACCTCTACAGATATCTCATTAACATGTTTGGTTTTTTATTTTTGCAAAAAAATGTTTATATTATTGTTGGGTCATTGTCTTTAACATGCATTAGTACCAAATGAATTTGCAACCTTGTTAACAAATAGTCAAGTATACTGCAGTTAGAACAGTAACTGTAAAACATCTCTGTTTTCTCACCTGGGAGCAGTCAGTTAGCAGAGAGACAATGAATTGACACAGTTACACAAAAAGATGTATTTGTGCCATAGAGTCCTGTCTCGAGTGTCTGGAAGCACATTGGGGCAGCACAGATTACAAGTGATAATAGCATAACTTTTTTATTTTTTCACTCAAAGGTCAGTACTGCCACGATTGCTCGCTTTTGGCGATTGGTGAGAATTTGTGGGTCATAGTTGACCACAGTTGATCTTGCTATAAAAAATTTAGAACCATTTTGCTCTCGTGAGAAAATCCACTAATGAAAAAGGATGTGTTTTAAATGCTGGTGGGACCAGTTGCCAGGCAACCAGTGCAGACTAGTCAAATTTATGTTTTCCCACTCTTAGAGGTGGAGGTAGGAAGATTTTTTTTTTTACATCTGGATAGAGCTAAGCTAAAAAGCTGCTGGTTTTGTCTATATATGTCCCATATAGATGTGAGAGTGGTATCATTTTCTCATATTGAATAAATCTTCTACTTTGAATATAATTCAGACTATTTGTTGTGTGTATTACTATTTCATCCACTTGCCTTTGGACCTTGTCCATCATTCTCTGTCCATTTATATCACCTTATCGTGTCATATGAAATTAACTTAGGGAGTCCAATACATCCTTCTTCTCTTAAGCTACCTATCTTTGCCCAGTCTCTATCCATCATCTTCTTTCGTTTCTTCCTGCAGCCCCATGTTTGGTTTCCTGGCCCCGTATCTAACCCCTTCATGTCGGTTTGCGCTTTCCTCCTCTTTTCTCACTCCCCCTCCAGCCTTCCATATACATTTCTATCCACTATCTCTGCTTCACTTGCCCCAGGCCAGTCTGTATGTGCACTTAATAAATTCAAGTGTAGCTTCCCTACAAACCACTCCCTCCACTGGCTGTGGCAAGATGGAACTCTCCACAGGTCAGATGTGTGATGGACAGACTGGCCAATACTGACACTGACCCACAGGGCTTCAAGGGAGCTTGTGGTGGTCTGTAGATGAAAATGGCTCCCATCAATTTTTTGTGGAAGAGAAGAGAAGAGAAGAGAAGAGAAGAGAAGAGAAGAGAAGAGAAGAGAAGAGAAGAGAAGAGAAGAGAACTTTTGAACTGTCCCTCAAGAGATGATGCAGCCTTTGTGGTTGACGACACTGTGTCACATGCACAAAGACAAATCAGCCTCAATCACCACACAGTTGTCACCTTCTAGACACTGTCACCCCACACACAAGTTGATCAAATTTATCACTGCCACTTGCCTCTCTTGCTCTCTCTCTCTCCCACTCACATACACACACACACAAAATATACACACATCTTTTCTAATAGCACACCTGGCAGGTCTGACTGACTGTAGCATACACTGAGCTGTGCACAGCAGTCACAGTTGAGTGACAGAGATGTCGCCTTCCATAACAATGCAATTAAAAGCTACAATGATTGCCTTCAATAAGTAAGCGAGGCTATTATGCTGTCAGGGGTTTATGGATTTAAGACGGTGGAATTGTAAAGGGTCTTACTCAGTGATGTAAAATCAAATTCTTCACCTCGATAGCAGTAACTACAACTCCTTCGGCCTCCTTTCCGCCCTTTTTTTTAATGCACTCTGGAAAATGGATTCATTGTGTACTCCGGTACTCCCCCTGCTTTCATTATCATCTTTAACAACTGTCTGTGGCATGTTTACAAGCCTTTTCTTCTGAAATCATGGCATCAGTTTTCCTCTTTCTACCTGCAATGCTTGGGGAGCCACTCAGAGCTGAGGACCTCTACCTCCTTGTGGCCAGGACAAGTACTGCAAAATGAGACGTGACTGAAGCAGTGTTGCATCAGTGGCAGGGAGGAAAAAAAACCTTGGTTGCTCATGACTGAGAACTCTGACTCACACATATGAATGATATGGTCTCCCTAGGTCCCTTTTCAGCTTGATCAAACACATGCTGAATCATAGTAATCCAAAATAGTGAAACTTTACAAAAAAAAGCACCTTAATTGCAAATAGTATGTGAAACTGGGTTTGAGGGCTTAAGTCAGTGGTGTGTAGTGAATCCACACATGTGCTGGCAAGATTATGTATTGTGCAGTCTGATCATAAATATGCAAATTCTCTCACATGATCCCAAAGCATTGAAAGCATTACAGCAAGCATCCGTCACACTCTTAAGTCTCCACACTGGCCCATATAATCACTCAGCTGAATTGAGGGCAAGTGAGTAAGAAAGAAAATGTGTTTTTTTCACCTTTTTCCGAAGCCAGCATTCAAAGACCAGAGAGAAAGAGTGAGAAAAAGAGCCCAGATGAAATGCGGCACAGATGTTTTTCAGTTATTTCCTCTTTTCACCAAACAAACCACAGCATTCAGGTGTAGCTTTTTTTTAGTAGAGACAGGAGAGCGACTCTCGAAATGGAGAATGCTAATGAGTAGTTGTTTTTAGGTCAGTTCCAAGACCATTTACTGTCTTTTTCTCCTGCGTGGGTGATAAAGGAACTAGTTCTCTTTCCTCTCTTTGTAAACTCAATGTTTTGCTTGTAATTTGCTGAATTTGTTTCTTCTGTACATGTGACACCTATTGCAAGCCTCTCCATCCTGGGACAGGGATCCCTCTGTGCTTCTTCCTGAAGTTTCTCCCATTTTTTCCCCTGCACAAGGATTTTTATGGAGTTTTTCCCCTCACTCTGTGTGAGGGTCTAATGATAGAGGGTGACACTTGCTGTACAGACTCTAAAGCCCTTCAAGGAAAATTGTGTTTGTGATGTTGGAGATTTATAAATAAAATTGATTTGACTTGACTTGACATCAGCGTCATAGCTTCAACTACCCAGCTAATGGCAATTTGCTATATAAAGCCAGTCTAATTAAAATTATCACCATACATGTCCAGTCTAAGGTATAGATGAGAGAAGGGATGCTTTCATATATTCATATTATTACTTTGCCTCATTTGGGTTCTCTTTAAACTCATGTCTGGTCCAACCTCTGAATAATTACACACAAATATCCAATCAGTATAACTGGGATCAGGTCTATACAGTAGCTGTTAGTTCATTAGCTGTAGAGCCATGTTAACTTGTAAATTCACACTTGTTCTCTTTAGGCAAGAAGATGTGAACAAGGCTTTAGTAGCTGCCATCATGTCTGACAATTTGTCAAATTTCCTCTCAAATTTACCTCACAGGATTATCCTAATAGTTTGAATGTGTAAGAGCCACGCTGCGGGCCACCGTGATTACAGAGCTCATCATCTGATTAAAAAGCTTTAACTCCTTCACTGTGATACAGCACTAAGCGTGTGTGGGTGTAATATACAGTACATGTACTATATTAATGCCTAGAGTATATATATATTTTTTTATTTATTTAATGTATTTCATTTTCATACATCCTTGTGTCTCAAGCCCACATGGGATTATCAGACGTATGCACAAATCATCTTTCTGTGCATACTGGAACTGTAAATTCATTTCTGTGAATTCAGTGAAGTACACTTACACATACACATACAACCATTCCTGGTTTCTATCTCTCCCCCGTCTTCTTCTCTCCTTTCCATTCTTCTTTTCACCCACCTCTCCTTTACTAACCCCCATCCCATCCTCTTCTTTCTCTCCTTCCTCCTCCCTCCTTCCTCAGATGTCCATACACTCTGAGTCTGGTTCTATCAGAATTTTGATCCTTCCTTGTTAAAAGGGAGGGTTTTTTTTTCTCTCCACATTACCAAGTGCTTGCTGCTTGTGTTCCAGTTGGGTTTCTCTATAATACTTCTATAATACTTGTGACCTTACCATGTAAAGAGCCTTGAGAATGTATAATATGAATTGGCGCTGTACACATAAAATTGAACTGAACTGAATTTCTACTTATTATATTTTCTCATTTCTGGTATTTTCACTTTTATGTGACTTGACTGGAGGAAGAAAGATGACAGATCATGATGATTTAAGGTTTTAGGTAGCAGGTGGTGGTCAATAAAAATACAAAACTCACAACTAACAACACAAATGAAAAGAATTAGCAGGCAAATTCCATCTGTTATGTACAGTATCTGAAACTTGATATGTCTGCAGCTAATATTACTGTATTTAATGTGTTCCCTATTGTGTGCCTGTGTTATACATTAATCTGTTCCAACAATTTACTTATTGGATTATTTGTTATGATTTGTTAAGTCAGGGTTATGAGAGATCAGTCTGATCTCACAGAATGAATAGGTCTGTGATCTTGCATCGCGACAATGATTTTTGGAGCTGATTGCGCTCACAGACTTAATTTTAGAAGTACAGTAAGTGGCTATAAATATGCTTCTGAAAAGTCAGTTTCCTTTTGAAAATGCTGAACACGTGCAGTGTCAGTGGTCTGAAGTGATGATTAAATGATAACTGAAGTGTTGATTTGGGCCAGATGACGAATACTCAAAATTGTATATTAAAAAAAACAGAAATACATTCATTAAAAAAATATTTTAGCTAAATGTATTTATGAAGTGGTATATTTAGTGTTAGATGACATAGTGGAAAGGAACCTTTGTTGTGTCACACATGTGGTTAAAATGCTGGAGAACCTGTGTAGCTTTCAATTTAAATCTGGTTTAGATTGGCCATAATGGTCCAATATACTGTAAAAAGACTCATTCTGGTGCAATGAAAAAGAAGAAATCATACAATCAGGTGATTGTACATAAAATATTAAGTATAATTGTTTCATATTCGCTTTCTGCCAAATTAGAATAATTGTGCATCTTCTTCAGAATCAGCACTTGCAGTTTAATCTGAATGTAAGTTTTGAGTTTGTTAGTCAATGTAGGGTTTCTGTGTACAAAATTAAAATATGCAATATGTGTGTACTTGTGAGTGTGTGCGTGTGTGTGCACCTGCAGTATTCAAAAATTAATGTGTTGTAATTTATTATGATTATTATTTATGACTCCAGTAGTGTGAGTGTGTGGTTGTGTGTGTGTGTGATTTGTCATGCGTCTATAGGGGGCCTGCACAGCTCGTGCAATGCAGCGCTGTGGGACAATTTTCAGGTTACCTTGCATCACTGCACGCAGACAGTTGCCGAACAGTTATTTTTGATCATGGAACAGAACGTTGCTGGGATTGCTACCTCAGCAAATATTTTGTGTGTCACAGCACTACAGTGCTGTATGTGCATGTGTGTGTGTGTTTTTAAGTGAGTAGTAGTGTCTTCTCATGCTCATCTGCAGTGGGAACATCATGTCCTCTTCCTCTCTGATGTGTGGTTGTGCACAGACAACAAGGTCAGCCTGACTCAGACAGACGACCAGAAAGCACCTTTTCTTCTTCCCCTGAAGGATGAACACACCTTTTGCAGCTCCTCATAGCCCACAGTGAAATATATACCTACATGTGATTAACCTCGTATTACTGAAACCAAAGCGTTATTGTCTTGAGTTCAGAGGGTTTAGGCTGCACCGACTCATAGTCTAGCGTCATAAAACGCAACATTAAACAATTATGAGGCCCTGTGACTCCTGACCTCCACCACGTGACCGCGAGTGAGCACATTCACATCCTGTTTTGCCTTTAGAATTGTGCAAACGTTGGCGGGTAGGTTTCATTGGAGGTGTGGGCGGAGGCTTATTGATCTGCCAAAATTACTGACCCCAAATCTTATTGGCTCCCCAGCTTATTTTTATGTGGCAACAGTGAGAAACAGAAGGAGCTGGATAATGTCCAAGTAGGAACAGCTTGCACATGAGAAGTAGTGCACGTTGTTACAGTATGAGCCACACTTGCACAACAAGTACTATTTCAAAAATATGTGGCGGACTAAAATTATTAAGGAAAGGAATTAATGAACAGTGTGGCTACAGGCAACTGCTTGTGCTGGCATTAAACAATGAGAAAATATTAATTTGTTTTATCTAAAAATAAATAAAGCTAGACATTAATAAAGCATTGCCTTATAAGACACTGTTTGGTGATCAGGTTTCATTGTTCAGAAATTCAAATGTGACCTTATTATTCAAGTGTTTATCAGGTGAAGCTTAGGCATTACTAATTCTTCCATAGTAATGGGATCTCGTATTTAACTTAGTGCAACCTCTTATTAAATGGAATTGGTCATTTTCCTAAATATTGCAGGAGGATTCTTTTTTGATGGTGAGATTGACGAGGTTTTTAGGTGACACATTACGCGTAACACATGGTTTCAGTGCTGGTTAAAAAATAAGAATAAAATATACAGCCTCCGTGATGAAGTAGGATTAGTACGATGTTCATTATTTAATAGAATAAATTATACAAAAAAATTTGGGTTAAGGTCAATATACAGTATCTACTATTTTGGAAGTTGTGCTTATTAGTTACTATTAGCTAGTCAAGATATATAAGGAAAATAAATGACTAATTTGAAACATGCCAAGTTGTAACCAAGAACACACAGACACAAACTGAAACTATCACAAAGCCACACACTGAGGTTAGCATCTGGCAATAAATCACTCAAATGACTAAAAATGTATAATGTTCCTGTCGTTCTCTGTCATTGACTTTTTGAAGACTTCCTTCCAAGTCCTACTGCCTCTTTAGTAAACTGTGGGATATTTATTCGTTGTCCACTGCTTTGGTCTTCATGAGGATTCCAGGGAAGGTGGGCTACTTCCTGGACAGCCCTTTACGTTGTCCAATTAACCTCTGCATATTTTTGGACTGTGAGAGGAAAGCGATTACCCAGAGAAAACCCTCTTTTTGACCGGGTCACAAATGCAGGTCTTTTGCTGCAAGGCAATAGTGTTAGCCACTATTCCTAACTGTTGGATAATGAAATGCTATTAACATAGGTATAATTACTTTTCGAGAAATTTGCTTATTAAAAAAAATAAATCGAACATAATTTGGTTGGTATTTTTCCGGATTAACCGTAGGGCCTTTGTCTTGCAAGAGATGCATGTGATGATGAATATAAATAGGTCAAATAATCTTTGCATTCATGTAATTGCTTATGTGTGCGTTTAATGTGTGCATGTGGCTGGTGTCGGCAGCACCTCACTAAGCTCTCCCGCAGGTCACAGCTCATATCCTCCTTCATATTTTAAGCATGAAATTCTCCCAATAAAGATGCATTTTATTGGTGTTAGATCGTTCGCTTGTAAAATGCTGCATTGACTTAATTCCCCCCCCTCCTGTCCTTCTGATTTTAATTCATTTGCAACCTGAGATACGTGTGTGTGTGTACCTGGTATGCTTTATGTTGTGGGGACAGGAATCTGTTCACACAATCACATCATGGGACCAAAATCAAGTCCCTATAATGTAAAGTATTACATTTTAAGGTGAAGATGTGTTTTAAAGTTAGGCTGTGGTTATGGTTAAGTTAGTAGTAATTATGTTTAAATCTCCAGGAAATGCATGTAAGTTAATGCAATGTCCTCTGAAGTCATGGAGATCAGTGTGTGTGTATGTGTTCTTATACTTGCTGCAGAGTGAGGACCAAAAATCGTATAAACCCTACAAAGTGAGGACATTTTGAGAAAGTGAGGACATTTTGGCTGGTCCTCACTTTTTTTCACCCCTTGAAAGCGCTTTTTCGGGGTTGGTTTTAGGGTTAGGGTTAGAATTGAGTTTACGTTAGGGTTAGGTTAAGGGTTAGGGTTAGGCATCTAGTTGTGATGGTTAAGGTTAGGGTAAGGGGATAGAGAATGCATTATGTCTATGAGGGTCCTCACTTTGATAGAAGTGCAAACATGTGTGTGTATGTGTGTGTGGAGAAAAATAAGCTTCTGTCAAAAGCTTCTGTTTAATGTATTGTAACCTTCTAACAAGTTTTCCACATCCCAGTCTATGGCATTATGACATTGTGGAGCACAAAGTGTATGTGTGCATGAGTGCGTGTGAGTGCGCGTGTTAGCACACAGGAGCTATTTAGGCCACCGCAGCCAACACCATCAGAATGATGTGTCACAACGAAGGTCACAAGTTCATCCCCAGTGTGTAATGTCATATTGGTGACATTAAGGCAGGAGGTCTCTTTAACTCAGCAACCTTGTTCTGTTTTCTTTTTGGGACAGTGGGCACAGATACTGGAGCTCTTTCTGTTCCCCAAACCTCAATTACAGCATGAAACCTTATCTGCTATAAGTTAATGCTCCTCTTCAAAACATCTGAAGGGCAAGTGGCCACACAAGTAGGAGGACGGTGGGAATGCAAGGGATCTGATTCAAAACTTCTTCACCTCCACCTTTTTTCTTTTCTTTTTTTTTTTTTTGTTTGTATCATACGCATGATTTCTTCCTAGACCCTATTAACCTTCATGATGAACTTTCGTCCCCCCTCAGGTATCCTCATCTCTGTGTGTGATGAAGGAGACGGGGTCAGCTGTTTTTCTTTCCAGCCATCTGGATCTCTGTCACTCTGGTCCCTGGAGTCCCGGCTGTAATAGCATTTTCTGTAGAAATCCTAGGACAAGATACAAGCTGGGGCCTGGGTCGGCATGTAGGTGGGGAAACCAGTGTGGCAGAGGAAGTGCAACACAGTTACATCCTGATAATCAGCCAGTGGCTCCTTCAATCACCTTGATGTATGCTGGAATTAAAGCTGCTCGTAACCATTTATGGGTCAAACATGTATTGATATTGGCTGCCTTCTCTGAGCATGTGTGAAGATCAATGCAGTGTTTCTCTGAGCCTGGAGTGGAGATCAATGTTATGTTAAAAACAAGATCCCTGCTTTGCATTTTAACAGTGTGCACACACGGACTGTTCACGTTGTCTTTATCAGACTAATATGCATCAAAGCCTGTAAATTATGCCCTCGAACTTTTTATCATTAATCACAATGCAAATATTCTACAACGTGTAATCTAATAACCCATAATCAAATCTCATGATCTTATAATACAGGCCATATGGTGCCTGGTTTGATGTGCCACAGCTGTGAATGTAGGCCAGCCATTTGCTTATTGCATTCTCCATGAGGAAGTCCAAACAAGGACAACCTGTCTAAGGGCTTAATGTCTCCCTGTCCCACAGCATTTCAATCAGTCATCTCCTTAATAATGTCCTTATTATTGATCACAGTTGGGAAATGGCTCCTGGTGTATTTGTTTGTTGTATGGTACCTTATGAACAATTGTTGGCTTTGATTTATGTATTTTATTCATTTGCATTTGCTGCAGGAACTGCTTTTGTTGCCGGTCACGCCATCCAGACCTTTAGTGATTTTGTGTGCCCATCTACAGTATCTCTCCACTACATTAAAGTTCCAGTGTTAAACAATTAGTCCGGAAAAGTACAGTGGCCTTAACATACCAGAAAGGATGCAAACATTCTGTCAAAACTCTTTCCACTCTCACACTCACTGCCTATTCTTTCTACTTCCTAATTTACTTATGCGCCTGGGTTTTTTTTTTAAAAATAAGCTACCTATAATTCCTATTTCCTGCTTTCCTGCTATTACCAAAACAAAGCAGAGTGAGATGGTAACCTCTGTAAAGTAAGCCTCTTGCCTTAGTATATCATACTATTGTTTTCATCAAAATAATATAGTTTTTTTTTTAATTAATTTTGTCCTATTGATCATATAACAATATTTTTTCTTTGTGTTTTTCACCACCTGTGTCAAATCTTATGACAGACAAACATATAGTGTACATATATTTATTGGACCTTCACATATGGTGACTGACACACTTCGCCCATGAAACGGTTTTTGTTTGCACTTTTATGTAGTTTTTCAGAGCATTTCTAGGGGGAAAGTCAGTAACAATGGAAGTTTTGGAATCACTTTTTGTGTTTTTGCATGTTTGTGTGTGTGTGCCAGCAGATCTGACAATAGACTCTGACACACTGCCTTCTGTTGAGCAGTGTGGCAAGATAAAAAGGACCTTCCAGCAACTTACATGCAGGGGGGCTTTTGCTTGCAATTATCCGCAATGTTATGACATTTCCATGCTGTGAGAAAAATAAAAATAATTTTACTGTTTCTATTCCGATGCCTGTTTTTGAGTGCATTAGCTCTTCATATCTAAAAAAACCTATTTATGCATGGATAACATCCCTGCAGGCTATCACTGAAAGGTAATCTACTCTGCAGCCCCTGGTGCCAGTGATTCTATTGGTGGCCTGTGCTTTGGAATCAAAGTGCAAAACACTATGTGCTAAATAAATATTTTTCACTGTCTCCACTGGGCAGTGTGAACTTAAAACATGAATAATCAACATGGCAATCTGTTCAAGAAGGCTGAACCTCAGCTGATTGTTGAGCAGAGAGTTAAGAGATAAAGTAGACACTCGAAATGTTTAAAGCATGTTTTTAACACAGCACCAGTATGTGAGCATGGTGCAAGCTCTGTGTCCTGTGTCCTGTCTTTCTGCAGCAGCTTGAGTTGTTTGGTTGACAAGATGACAGTTACCAACATCAAACTCCTGTTAATCAAAGCAATGAGCTGTGGGTTAGGCTGTAAGTGTTCAAAACACCAAACAAGGCGAAGCATTGAATTAGATTTTGACTGATTGGTTGATTGTTAAATGTTATATTTGCTTTGTGAGTTTAAGCTCACCTTGTCTTCAACCATACTTTTTGGGTTCCAATGTGATACAGGGTTTTATTGGCATAAATAAAAAATGTGCTATAGTGCATATGTGCTTAAGAATAAAAATCATTTTGTGTCTGTAGCCTTTTATATGCTTTGTATTACACAGACACCACCATGTTCCTACAGCTCAAACAGATACACCAGCCAAGGCCTGTGTTTTGCACTTTGAAGCAGAAAGGCTACTATGCAAATAAGGGGAAAACTACATCCTTTTTTGTTATGTGAAGGCCACCATAGTTGCTGGATGTGGTTTGGAAAGCGAGGAGTAACCAAAGAAGTCCTCTGTTACGTTCTGCAGGCTCACCATTGGATGTCACTAATTCAAGTTTCAACTTGATAAATGTTCAGTAAACGTAAATATACTGTACACGTGCCCTTTGTTGTGCTTATAAATTCTCAAGAAATAAGAGTCATGCTGTCATGGCAACCGATGGTGTCTGTCTGTTGGCCGGTTGTGGCTTCGACATTGTTCTCTGTTCACTGTGCTTTGCTTTCATGACTTATCATCACTGTCACTCAGTCGTCACATATTATTTCATGCAACAAAGAGCAAATGACAGACCCTGAATGCACTGGCAGTTTACTGCTCCATGCATTGTCCTGCATGTGTGCACTGGATGTACATTTGGATAAACTTTGTCTATGATTTCTTTTCTGTTGCTTTACTCTCTAAAAATCCACTTTAAAAAGACATCCTGTGATGGCTGAGTGATTTGTTTGAACCCTGGCTTTTACACTAATGATGAATCATTCCTTTCTTTCATTTTATTTCCTATCTCTCGTTGCGGTTCAAAGGCAGCCAAGTCTTTTCACATCACAGGACTTTGCACAGAGAGATTGACGCAGTGGATGATGAGCTCTTCGATAGTGGGGGAATAGGTGGCCAGGTATGAGCGCGAGGTGCTTGTCTTTGTAATGGAAATTAACTTGACGTTTGACAGCATATTTATAAGGCTAACCAATCTCACACCTAATGTAACCTCCAAACCTTTGACGATTAAGTGTTTAAAAGTTACAAGATTATATCTTACACCTCTAACCTCACCAAAGTGAAATCATGATCTGTGCAGTGGCTCAATTACAGAGATAGGTAAGAAAATCCACAAAGCATACTGAATAAAACAGAAAGTTCTTTTTCACGCAGTATTTGCATGCAACATATCAACAGCTAACTGAACACTGCAAAGATGAAGTGCCGAAAATAGAGAAATAGAGATTCTCTTATGTCAGACCGGTGCAGTATATATTAAAAAATGCTGTAAAAGGAGATTCATAAGAGGCCAAACCTGCTGTAAGTGAAGCAGCGCAGAGAGACCAAATTAAGACACTGAGAAGAGAGACGGACGTAAGGCTGGAGGCTGTGGATTAGTCTACTTTTTTGATAATCTCATATTTGAGCAGAGGGTTCATTGCTTGGCATTTTAAAGCTGCAGATAAGTGCATGATCTTAAAGTGCAGCTTTGTGGGAAAAAAAGACATTCTAAGTTGCTCATATCCATCAAACTCACTTACACGTGTTCTTCTCCGTGTGGAGCATGTGGCGATGTACAGAGTAGACTTCCTTCTCACTAACTCATTGCCATTGTCATTTCTAAATAGAATATTACATTACTCTCATACATGTATTTCAGTCCAATACAACTTTTAGAACCTATTGAGGAATGTTATACTGTATATATGTATTTTAAATTTATTGATACATATGTTATTATAATAGGTAAAGACTCCAGGCCTGCTGAATTAAGTATAACCATGCAAAGCATTTATAAAAATGTAATGATCACTACAATGCTGTTTAAATTATGTGTATTTGAGAATTATATTATGAATGAGTCTAATAGCCTGTCGGTATCATGTGAATTTAAATTGTATGTGTAAATGTTTGCGTCCTCACTTAATGTGTTTGAATGTGTTCTTTGTGGTCATTCTTGTACCGTAGGTTATATAAATACACCACAAGTGAGCTGTTGATTCCTTAAAAAATAGTATTTGCCTTTTCTGTCCCACTGGCCATTACTGTAGTTAAGGGTTTTTATTGCTTGACACCCTTTTATAGCTTCTATGTGGTTAGGAAAACTGTATAAGGTGACAATACTTGCTTATTTGTTGTCTTTGTGTGTGTTTACATTCTTTAAAAGTTAGCACGATTAAAAGTATCAAGGATGTACAAACAGCAGTCAGTGGATGATTATTTTGACACAGAAGAAATATTAAAGATGTGGATGAAGTTATGAGGATCGTATTTCCTCTACGATTCCTAAGTGGATTTGTGGCAGTTGATTGACGATGGATATTGGAGATACTGTATCCTTGGGAAGTGTAAGTCACATTGAGTATAGAAAAGTGTGCATTCAGCTTTGAGTGAGTTATGACTCTGTGGGCTCAATTGTTGCCAAAAATTTCATCTCTCTAACTCAGCCCCCCGAAAACTTGTGATTTACCCTGGTTGTTTTATTTGAACTGACAAAATGCACACACAACTTTTGCACACAGCAAAATGAAAGCATTTTTTTTTTTCATTGTCCCCAAATCTTTATAGGATTTTTTTCCCCAAATGAGACTTGTAGTTACAACAATGTGTTCATGCTTTTATAAGGAAATGATCAAGTTTTTATTTTAAAGGTCCAGGGTATGATAATTAGTGACATCTAATGGTGAGACTACAGAGTGCAATAAACAGACTCCTCTCGCTTCTCACCTCCCATGTGCTGCTGTTTCTTCCATCTTTTTCCTTTGGCTTATGCTTCGGATTACTTGGTTTACTGAGTAAACAAATTTTAGAATTAGTAACCTTTTGCAAACACATCAAATTCAATGTCACACATTGAATTTGACCAAGTCTTATTATACACCAGCTTTGAACACACACAAGCCTGAACAGGATCACTTTTCTGCACCCAGGGAGAAATGGGGATTTGGTGCTTGCTCAGGGCCACCCGAGCCCTTGATTTGTTCAAGGATTTGAACCGGCAACTCTTTGGTTACAAGCCTCATTCCCAATTCTTTTCCTCTTGGCTACGGGCTGCTTCCATTCAGGAAAACCATCATGTCTGTATGGGCTGCTGTAAACATGACTGATGATAGCCACCTCTGTAAAGTAAGGTCGTCGCCTGAAGTATATTTATAAAAGGCTTATTCTAAGTGTGTAAAAACCAAAGAATATTCAAAGTGATTGTACACATACCTATGAGTACGTTTTTCATTGTTCATCCTTGATTAATAGTATACTTTACACCTTATCAGATGCCTTCAGATCCCAAGACTCTCAGTCTGTCTTTGGCTGTAAAAGGAAAGAACATTACTTAGCTGAAAAGTCCAACTTGAGTTATGTCTATGTTTTTGGTAAATCCTTGGTCTTTTTTTCAAATACTATATGTGGCCTTCCCATGCCCTTAGACTCAGCTGTCACACACTCTCAGTCCTGTCTCTCAGAGTTGAAAGGGAAGCCATATATGACAGTCTGCTGTACACACAGTAAGCAGGCTCTTGACAGTTGCAGTTGTACAGTCAAGAACCTCTTAATAATGTGGTAAATAATGAAAGTGGTGATGTGCGCCTGTGACATTAAAGACCCTTGAGGCCTAGACCATTCGGGTAGAAACTCACACAACATGTGTGCAGCTGTGTAACTACAGTGAAAATAACACATGAGTGCTTTGGGACTGATTGTTCTTGTTTCTTTCTTTCCCTTTTTGGTTATTGTGCCTTGACTTGTTAAAAGATAATAAAGAACATAAAAACAAGTTCTTTCTAGGATCCTAACTATGACCACATTACCAACTGAAATGCTGAGACTGTTATTTAACAAACCAGTGATTTAAATGGGCTTTTATCTACTTAACATTCTCAACTGTTGGTGGCAGTATAGGTCAGTATGCTAACACTATAACGAATAAGGGCTCTGACTCATACATTCAATGTTCATTTTATCATAATCTCCACCAGGGGCTGTCCAAGCATCACCCTCCATTCACCCATTCATCCTTTACTGTTGCATGAAAAGTGTCAGAAGGAATTAATTAGTGCCATGCGTAAGAAGACTGCACTTCTCCCCACTGGGTGATTACAGTTATCATGTTCACAGTCACTCAACAGTGCAGGTGCATTATAAATAAGCTTGTTTTTGCATTATATTCTTAACCAGATCAACTGTAATTAGTTGTTTCAGTGGGTTTCTATGATCTACTATGTACTCATGTATAATATATGTACAGAATCTAAAGGAAAACAATATTGTCAGTTTCCTGGTGTTTCATATTCTCCCTTGTGTCATTCAGCATTTTCTTTTTTTCTGAAGAGATGGCCTTGTGATTGGACACAGATGGGGTTTTTTCATGGTAATATCAAACATCCCACCCAGCGTTACCGTATATTTGCCTCAGCTTTGAGTCTTGAGCAGATTTTTTTTTTTTTCAGTGCTTTATTTATAGTGTGTGAGTGTAACAAGAGCCAATACACCAGAAGTTGCCTCACTTTTCCATAAATTGCTAATATTAGTGCATAGTGCAAAGGTTCAGCATGAGACATATTTGAATTACCTCTCACGTAACGACCACAGTCTTGGCTATGAGATCCATCTACGTCCATCCAGATATTTATCCCCGTGTTTGTTGATGCAGCGGTGCTGAGATTAAGAGGGGCCTTGCTGAGGTGTCAAGGGAATGACTCAGTTAAACATCTGTGATGGGAGGTGCCCAGTGAACAACGTCAGTGACATCCTCTCTCTCTCTCTCTCTCTCTGTCTGACTCAAAGTCAGGATTTCACTTTACTATATATAATTTCCATCATGTGTTTAAGCAAATGAAGAAAATCTGCTCCTTTTTCTCGTGTGATTCCTGAAATGATGCTTTGAAATGCTGCAGGAAAGTAGCCCTTCACATTCCATGCATCTATTAAACGAATGTTTGTGGTGGGGAGAGCTTGGCAATAATTATAGCCTGGTGATAGCAGTAGCTCATCTTTGGGCAAAAGTATTTTTCTTTCTTTCTTTTATTTTAACAAATTTATTTATTTATTTTACAAGTGATATGTATTTAAAACCGGCAAATTCGATCTTTTCTTGAATAATGAGACAAAAATGTAAAACATTTCTGCTTTACTCTCTTTCTTCACTCTCTAAATCAATGTGTGTGGAATCATTGCAGAGCTACTGTCAAAGTCATGAAACACAAGATGAAAGATTCTTACCTTTAAACAATTTTTTTCCTTTTTTTTTTTTTTGACAAACTCTCATATTTTCCTAACTGCACTCAACACTTCATAAAAAGTCAACAAACAGCAAACTGCATTTGCTTTGTTTTGACTTGCCGCCAGTGCAACAGAGTCCCCCAGGGACATATCCTGGGGCCCGTGAACGCTTGAAAGAGTTAGAACTCGAGCCAGGTGGGTCACTGCAAGTCTTTTAATCCCTCCCTGAGCCTCCTGCATGCAATGCATAATTGATCATTATAAATCATTTTATGTAATGGAAATTAACCATGGAAGCAGGTCAGAGGGCTGAGTGCAGGGAGAGAATTCAAAGCCATTTTCATTTTGCACATTAAATCACGGCTCAGATTACTGTAGAGATCCATGCCCAGCTTGATCCAATATTATAATATTAATATATGACAATAAAAAAAAACATAAGTACATTACACAGTGATGTAAGGTTGCCTGTATGTTTGTAGGACTGTAACTGTTAGAAAGGAATACCTCAAAAATGCCTTGATTCATTGCCATGAAATCTAGCACATTCATTGTTGATACATAAAGGATGAAGCTTGCTTACTTTGTTGGAGTAACCTCCCATAACTCAATAAATGTTTTCTTTGTGTTTTTGGGAAATATCCCAGCAACTATCGGGTGGATTGACACTAAATCTGCAGACGCCCAGGGTCCATAGAGGATGAATCAAATCAACAAAATACATTCACATCAGTTAATGTGCTCATGTTAGCATGCAGTTTTAAGCACCCGTGGATGCTTTGTGGAGCCACTGGCATTGACTTTTACTGTATTTAGAGCACATGCAGTATGTTGAAAATATTACAGTTACCCAGTGCACAATTTACTACTTTTGGTTCATCTATGTATCATTGTTCCACCATACAGACCAGGTCTCTAGAATGAGCAGTGGTACCAGAGAATGTTTGTCCAAGGAATGTAGCTGGTCAGTTGCTGATATTAAGTCAAACATGAGCTGTACACCAAGGAAATTGTCCACATGTTTACTACTGCAGGTGCCTGTCCATTGTTGACATTGTTACGTTTGACAAAACACAGCAGAGAGACATGGGAAGGAACAGGAGAGGGATCAGAATGATAAAAATCCTGGATTTTAACCTGGATGCTGCAGGACTTGAACATCGATCAGCTGAATCACAGAGACAGCCTAGATACCAGTCATCCATCATGTTCACATTTCAAGTTCATGTCTGTCATATAATAACTTTTACTTCATTCTTAAAGTGGCACATGCTGATTGTATTTAAAATTGCTGTGTGACCCTGATAGTTCTGGTGTTTTGTAGTGCTGTCATGGAGACATCTGTATTACTGCTGTTGCAGAATACCATATGCAACTTTCATCATTAGCAACAGAACGTTCCTTCAAGTGAATATGTTTGAAGGCAAATCTAATCCTACCTCTAACGTCTGTTTCACACAAGATGACGACAAGACGTCTTTCATTTGAATGAAAGAAAATATGATGAAATGGGGGGGGAACAAAATCAAAGGTTTGTTGAAATCAGTGTGGTGTTAAACCATTTATTATTGACTGTGTATTATGTGATGTAACATTTTAAAGACATGTGTGTCAGGTGGCAATAAAAATCTCCCACTGGCTTAGGGCGACAAAAATCTGTGGATCTTTTGAAGGCAACTGTGAACGCCAAAGCGAACAAGCCAAAAAGCCACAATGTTTCCTCCATGGTTTGTGGCCAGATAAAATGGACTCATGTCCATATGTTCACTGCTTCCTCTGTTGACACAATTATGTATCTATGTATGTATCTATTATGTAAGACCTAACTCCAGTCATTTGCACTAAGGCTCTTTTTTCAATCACATAACCCAGTTTTTGTAGAGGCTAAGAATAAAGTGCCAGAGTCAAACACCTGAGCAAATGATGCATTTTTCTTTTTTTTCTTTTTTTTGGCAATCAAATTATACCATGAAGTGGTTTCTAATCAGGGGATCTGGGTTTTTTGTGGCCAAGACGTTCAAACTGGATTAGGCCATAAGGTCTGAAAGCAACCTGCAAAATGACAGATGTTTGTCTTGACAAATACATCACATTTCAAGAGAATGAAAATAAGCAAATTCGAAGATTTGTTGAGTGGGATGGCCCTCCAACCACTCGCACACAAACACACACTCAAACTCGGTTGCATTTGCACATGAACACAACTAACGGACCACATTTCTTTCAATGTATCTTAAAAAAAAAAAAAAAAAAAACATGCAAAAAGACCACTAGCGCATATGGTGCTCATTTCCACACCAGTGGCCTAATGCTCTTAAGTTCATTCTTTGTTGTGAGCATCATTGTTTTAATGGGCGAAGACAAAGTAAGGCAGTGTCTCCAAGCTGCTCTTTCATAGAAGAAAGTGGAACACTGAAGCTATTGTGTTTGTCAACTCCAAACTCCCTGACTCACTGCATCCTTAACAAAAGTGCTGATGGAAAAAGGTCATAAATAGCAGAGCTGTATTTGGTGGAGAAAAATATACATGACACTGCACTTTAATCAGTGTCATGGATGTGAAAATACTGCACATACAGTACAAGGGGAAAATTTGCCATGTCAAAGATTTGATGCTCAGGTATGTAGCTTTAATTGAGGTTGCAAAAGTAATTTCTACTCTATTCTTAAACACACACATATGTATTAACTAAATAACGACTGAGTCTAAACAATTAAAATGGAGTGTACTTTTGTAAAACAAGAAAAATATCTCATTGCATATTTAAATTGTATGACCACAGGTAAAAAGGACTAAAAGTGCTGCAATAAGCCTTTAGAATACTCACCATAGTAGGTTATACACACATAAATGTAATGATACTCACAGTAAATGTTTAATTTTAATTTTATTATGAAAATCTTAAGGAAAATAAAAGACACCAGATGTTAGTGAGGTTCACGAATTCTATTCTACATTACGTTTAGTCTATTTTAAAATAACTAAAAAGTGGACATATGTTTCACATTTTGCCAACTTTTATATTACATATAATTTGTAAATAATCCTGAACATTTCCAACAGTGATTTGAACTTATTTGGTGTCCTTTTATTATGCTGTTCCTCCAGGACATACAGTACATGTGGCAAGAATTCAGTGAATATAAACTATAAATATAAAATAAAGAGAAAAATACTCTTTGAACAGATATTGATCTTCTTCTTCCTCCTCTTCCAGCTTCTTCCTTCAGGGGTAACAACAGCGAATCATCTGCCTGTTAAGATGTTGTTCTTGTTTAACAATAAAAATAAGAACTCCAGGCACTAGAAACAAATACTAGTGTTTCTAGTAAAAACACTAACCATCTAGTGTTACGATGGTTACTGGTTAATATATTCACTTTATGCCAATAAACCCTCATAAATGTTACACAATGGACCTTTAGGTTGAAAATGTGTAATATTAAAGTGTTGCTAACAGTAATGGTGACTAAACTTGTCCTTGGGATGATGTTCTGTTTGTAGTGATTTGGCACTGTGCAAATTAATTGAAATATAAATTAAACTATAGGTCCACACTTATTAGTTTTATAAGTTACCATGTGTATATGTACCCCTCAGCCTGCAAACCGAAAACCTTCCCTTTTTGTCCAACATGAACATATCATGTGATCATTCTTTGTTTTCTGTCAGAGGTTTACCATAAAGGGCACTTTCCACTTTAAAGCACTTTGTCTATCAGGAATGTAGCAGAAGTTCCTCACGGACAGGCCTTGTGGATGCTTTTAGAGTGAGGTCTGAGCTGCAGCTCAGAGGTTTAAAGCGACACAATGTAGGTTTTGCTCTTGGGATCCCCCTAAAGTTGGAAAACAGTACTGTCTGTCGCAACTGTGGTTAAACATAAACAAACCAATAATACCAGAGAACTCTAGCCATGTCTTCAACAAGCATGTTAGCCATAACTGGCAACTGGGGGGGGGGTTTCACTGTGTGAATAACTTTGAATTCTGAACATGAACAGGGAACGATGTGACTTCAATAACACCACCTGACCACATGGAGTTTGCATGTTCTCCCCATGTGCGCGTGGGTTTTCACCGGGTACTCCGGCTTCCTCCCACAGTCCAAAAACATGCAGATTTGGGGACTAGGCCAATTGGACACTCTAAAATTGCCCGTATGTGTGAATGTGAGAGTGAAGGGTTGTCTGTCTCTATGTGGCCCTGTGATGGACTGGCGACCTGTCCAGGGTGTGCCCCGCCTCTCGCCCTATGTCAGCTGGAGTTAGGCACCAGCGCCCCCTGTGACCCTCAGTGGAGGATAAAGCGGTAGAAAATGAGTGAGTGAGACCAACTCTGCAGTAAACAGCCAAAGCAGTGAAGTTGGTTTCACTTTTGTTCTTGGAGAGACCCGAACCATAGTTACATAGTTACACTACAGGTGATGGATGGAGGCTCTGACATGAACACTACTCTTTTATCAAACTGTTATGAGTTAGACAATAAGTTCAAAATATATTTTTAAGACATTGGTTGAAGGTTGAAATACTACATAGTGTCGCTTTAACAGCAGACTGTGGAGCTTTGTCAAAGTCAGCCAAAGAGAAGATGTGTGATTGTATGTAGATGGGAGGGGCTTGGAAGGGAATTCAGTTCGGTTTTAACATAGTGGAGTGGAGGATCGACCACAGACTGGCTCCCACTCCTCTCCTGTCTCCTCTCACTCGACTCAGAACTCTTCTCTGTCCCGTTCAGAGATCCACAGGTAAGACTTTGAACCGCGTGCACACACAGCTGCTTCACTTTCCTCCTGGAGAACAGGTCACGATCCACTGATGCTTTGGCGACACCGGCGAACGACGCATTATGATGGGAGATGATCACATTCCGTGGCTTCTCCGTGCGCATGGGCTGCTGATACTTATTACTTTCTTGTGTCGCTGCTTCTCTGCGCGCTGTGCCGTAAACTGTCGTCAAGGAGAATTCGTGAGGTCTGATGAACTTTTCTGTCATGTTAGTGACACAGTTTCAGATTCATATCGAGTAAAGTATGAAGGCGCAGCAGGAGGAGGAGGGGGAGCTCCAAACCCCGGGCCTGCCAAGCCGAAGCAGCAGGGCCGCTTCCAGGGATTTCAAGGGTCCCAATCTTTTGGGGTTGGAGGGCTCTGCAGAAAACCAACAGTTGTTGTTGTTTTCTGCATCTTTCCTTTGTACTTTTGTTGTTTAAAAATATTTTTTGACTTAAGTGCCCTTCATGCTCATGTTGCTAGTATGAATGTAAGAAGCAGAAATGATGAATTTGACGACTGATACACAAGACGGACTATAGAAAATACAAATTGTATAATTGTAAAGAAATTGCAGCTGCTTTATTTTTACTTCCAGCACTTCACCGGATATTGATAGTTGTATGAGGCCTTAAGAAGTTTCTGAGTCACTGCAGTCTCCCTAACCAGCCGCTTTTGTGAATCCTTTTGTGAATCCTGATGCAACATACCTGCTCAGCAGCCTACATGATACTATTTACAGCCTGAAACCTCTTTTTTTTATGACTGTTTTAGATTATGTGAAAGATAGATTTACAGTTTATTGCTCCTATTAAAACAGACATTGTCAATAGCAAAACCCAAACTTCAAAGAATGGCTGTGGACTTGACCCATAACTACAGAATGTGGATGAACCTGTTGAAATTTGATGTATAGAAAAATGGAGTAAAATGGCTCAAAGGCAAGTATGAGTACCAGGAGTCTGGTACTCATACTTGCAAGATCAAATGTGACCATAATACTGTATCTTGCTGATTCACACCTAGCCATTCTCCTTTGAAGCATGGATCTAAGACACATCAAGCATCTCCTGCAGACAAAACTGTAGAGCAGCTTTATAAATAAAGTTAGGTCTATTTATTCACAGATGAATCCACTTCTCATCATTTCAGGATATCACATTCTACAATCCCACCACCCTGGGGGCAAAAATAACCACTCCTCATTGTACTGGAGTTGGGTGTCAAGCCTTTTCAGCTTGACTTTATTACATAGTAGTATCTGTAAAAAGGAAGCATGGAAGAAAAAAAATGCTTTCGGGGTAGCATTGCTGTAATTGTCTATGAAACTGTATCAGATAAGTTGTGCAGTGTTTGGAAAACATGTGGAGAATGCCCTTCACTCCTTATAAGGTGCAGACCCAACCTGGTGACAGTTAATTGGAATAGCCTCTGGAATGCAATGCATAACAGTCCTCTAGTACACTGGCTTCCAATATTTTTGTCTGATGTGGCTCAACAGTTCTGCCAAATGCCCTATAGTATTGTCTATCCAACATCGACATCTTCATATTACAGTAAACAGTCAATGTTAACGTAATTATTGTTTAAGTTTGCTTTTGCAACCATTACTTCCAATATGTAGAGAAGCAGAAGCCGGTAAGCTGGTTTCAGGCATTTACCTACTACCATTTCACCATATTCCTTATACATGTATTCACATTTCAGTGACAGCAACTTAGCTTTTAACTATTTATCAATTGCTTCAGGTTGCCTGTTTCAAACATTAATCCATTGCTTTTCACAAATTATTTAAACCATTAATTCCTCATGGCAGGCTAAATAATTCAATCGCATGCATTACTTTTGAGCTGTCAGCCATGTATCTTTATTTTCAACTATTTGAACTAGGTATTGATCTATTGTCAGTCAAAATTTAAAGCTGTGACTCTGCATATATTTGTGGTGTTCACTCTGTGACTAAAATAACTTGATCAGTTTGTTTCAAGACTGGAGTAGAAGTTATTATACACTTGCCATCTTCTTTTTCCCTCACCCTCTGTCCATTTCATCTCAAACCAGCTGGATGTGGTTTAGGTCAGGAGACTGTGATGCCCTCAATCAAGTGAAACCTCCATCTGGTTCTGTTCTTCTAATGTTTTGGGTCATTGTCTTACTGTAGGATGAACCCTGAACCACCAGCCTGTTTCCCTTTATCTTTTTCTCACAGTTCTGCTAACAACATATGTTACTACATTCTGCAGCACTGTATTGTCCTAAAAAATTAATGAGAGGGAGTAGTAACACATTTTGTTTCAAAGCTGGCTTTGTTCAGACAGGCTATCAACCAAAATAATCAACAAAAGTCAGGGCACTTGTAGGATGTGTTAGCATTAACATGCTCTGCTTCTTTATGTTTTCTCTAAAAATAACATGTTTTCATTTTTTGGTTTTCTTTTAATTGGACAACTTACCTCATAGCCTTGTACTTTTTTAGGATATTCACTGTACTTTAGCGCTTCACTGCATAACTTCTTACAACCCCTTGTGGAATTGTGAATAATTACCAAAGCACTATTGCTTTTGTTTTGTAATGTGGAACCGCATTTCCACATTACAAATATTTCAGTGATCCGGCACCACTCCCACATCTCCACTTTTTAGTTGCAATAAGCATAGAAGAAAACTCATTAGAATCAACAGAATCATTTTCAGCCATACTCCAACTGTTGGCTTAGGCATCGGGTGAACTCATTTAGCAATGGCTTGATTGTTCCCTACAGTCATTTACATATCTTTAAGTTACACATTATGATTTTAAACTTTAATAAAAACTGGGAGATAAAAAAGCTGTTTTGACTTGACTGTTTAAAACGTAAGCACATTTGCTTACCAGTTACCTTTAACCAACATCATATGTTCAGATTGTCTTTTCTGCTTCATCAAATTACTTGAGTTACTTTTGCCAACAACATAAATACCCCAAGTTCAGAGAATCAGAGGTGTCGGATTTTTGTTTTCTTATAAATTCGTATGTTCTCATACAGCTTTTTTGGGTTGAATCCCATAGAAAACAGCAGGCTTTACAGTCAAATGCATGTAGTGCTTTGTAGTGTACTTAGGAAGGGATTTTATAATTGGCACAGTATGATATGGTGCAAAGGAATCTGGAGGTAATTGCATAGAGTGATAACAGGAGTTTGGCAGTGTAGGGTGAGAGCCAGGGCCAGGGTTAGGGCTGGGCAGGCAGGATGTAGGGAACACTGCCATGCATTTCCGGAGTCTGGCTCTGGACTGCACAGTGCGGTGAAGGCTTCTAGTTACTGTGTGCTGGCTCCCTCTCCTACCTCCCTCCCTGCTCTCATACTCTTGATCAAACTTACATGTTGGATCTGGTTAATATTGTGCCATATTCCTTTCACAATCTAAGCATCTGTGAAGGCATGCAGCCTTCATGAATCTGTCAATACACAGTAATATGTTTACAGGTATGCTTGCAATATACTCTACTTGAAGCTTTTTTTTTTATAGTTTGATCCTAGACATTTATTATCCAGCACAGTATCAAGTTCCAAAGCAAAAATCCAGAGTTTTTCCTGCAAGGCAATAGTTTTTTACCACCAGTGAGGAGACACAGCCAACCAAGTGGCAAACTGAATTTGAATAGAGTGGAAAACTGGCAAAGACAATTTATGAAACAAATGATCCGACTGTTCTGTTCTTCTTTTTAAATAGATGTTTGCCTATAATGTGTTCAGCTTAATTTTTTTTTTTAATTTGGTTCATTTTCCAGTATAAAAGTATATATTGTTTCTACACAGCAGGTGCCAGAGCTTTCGTTCAGTTTTTTTCTTCCTCACAAATGACCAGTAAAACTATGTCAAGCTTGTTTCCTGCATGGTAGATGTTTTGCCATTTGGTTTAAATTTTACACTTTTTATTAGATTCTAAGAAATTGGTTCAAGGTCAAGACACAGCCTTACCTCACCTGCACAACCAGCATTTTTGTTTCATGGTGTTCTTGTCATTGTGGTTCACATCTTACTTGTTAGTTTAGGTTTTAGGTTTGTGTCTTCTGGACAACAGCAGGATCAGAACAGGGTTCAGCTCTTTTGAAGAGATTGTGATTGACTTGCAGCTAGTGCTCATGGGACTCTGGCCCTTGGACGAGAGCTCCACAGCGTACTTGTCCTGGTTCCCCCTCATCTTTGAATTTGATAGCATGTAATTTGAATGTGCTGCATCCAGAACCACATGCTTGGTTGTATAATATGGTGAGCTTGGACAGACAGGCAGATCCCAAGTTGGAGAATGATTCTTAACTCTTTTATATACTAACGACAGTCAACAAGTGGTAGAAAAAGATGGTAGTGCTGCTTAATAGCTTGTGAAGTCACACAAGGACATGAAACCTATAATAACCTATAATGTTTATTCAGCGCCTGGAAAATTACCACTAAGAGTTTTGTAGATGCTTGTGATATAACTCAAAAAGATTTATTTACCATTAAGGAAAAAAACTCCCATGCTATAAAAATTACTCAATGTAAATTAGCTTTATATCATCTTTGTTGTTCCTCATATTGTAGCCTATTCAACATGGAACAGTGCTGTTGGATAATATCAAAATGGTTTTTGGATATTCGGCCATTTGTTCAGTTCTTATTTTGGCTCTGGATGATGGAAAATGTTTTTTTCTCACCTTTTAGTCAACCCAGTCACCATCAAATTAAGCTATTTTTAAGCCTGAATACACTGCACATGCAAGCATAATTTTACAGTCATCCTCCCTTTTAGGATCCATATCTTTACTTCCCTTCTTTCCAGACTATTTCCCAAACTTTGATTCTCCTTACTGAAGCAGTCATGTGGGCATGAAAGACCTGCGCTTGCATTCCTCTGGGTTTTAGTCACCCTCTGATGAAGGGTTTGTTGGATCAGCCTCCTGCTCTTGTTGTTTTCTTAATTTTAAAGTGCTATCACTGAAGGCCAGATTGGCTAATAGGAGGCATGGCATGTTGGTTTTCGTAATAGGCATATTGGTCCACCATCTGCTGGTATAAAACACATAATTGTATTTCTTTTACTGTAACCAAATCTTTTTTTAATTGGGTGCTGATTCCACTTCAGCGTCAGCCTTGTTTTATCTCATAAAAGGTAAAACCTCCTCTGTTATTCACGTGGTCTGCATTTCTTGGGGTTTTTTGTGGATGATTGATTGTGTGAGAGTGAGGTCACTGCTCCCCAGCGGTGCTTCTGATGTCATCCCACAAAGATGCATGTTCTCCCCTTCATTCCCCAAAGCAGGTTATTTGGAGAAGTGCACAACACTTTGAGAGGGACATTTAGCCTTTGGGCATCATCTCATCTGATAAAACAAGCACAGGAAATGTCTCTGTTAGCTGATTGGCCTTGTGTTTTCCTTTCCTTGTCCTCCCTTTGGGATCTCAGACATGCACAGTGTCCCTGTGGCAGAGAAACCACCTTACTTTTCTCTGTCCTAACAGCTGAATTAACCTCCCCCCTCCTCTCTTCTGACACCAAACTATTCTACCTCAGCCATTTCCTCACTAACAGAAATGATTATTGTAGTTATTTTTTTATTCAACTTCACCCTATTTCTTCTCCTCTCCAGGTTTCCACTCTCCCCCCTCTGTCCTCTCGTCACCTCCCTTCTCCTCCTCCTCTCAGCCTATCGTCTTCCTCCCATAGCGCCCCCAAAACTAAACAACTATTGCTAATCAAGAGCCTGTCATATCACCATCTAAAAGTCCCATATTTTTAGTGTAATGGGGAATTAAAGGAACGTGGGGGTAATAAGGTGATGTATATCCCAGCGGCATGTGTGAAAAATAGCACTGAGTGTAAACACATGACCGGTGAGTTCATGTGTTTACACAGTTAGCAAGGTTAACTGCTCTATGAATCGCATAGGGGGAAACAGACGGGGCGGTGTGCAGGTCAGTTATAGGCCTGCTGGATTTATGCTTGTGGCGATAGAGGTGCTGCTCTGCATGTTGCATTATGCATAGTGAATTTGAGGGACAGCTTGGAAACACCGTGTTGGACGCTGTCTATCGTGAGATTTGGAACTGGTGAGAGCGAGATCAGTTATGTATGTGGTAATGATGGGAGTGTGGACTTACCTCATACACATAAAACAATCACTGTGTCCTTACATGGGTATTCATGTGAGTCAGACCTCTGTTTACTTTATTGGAAAAGCTTTAGAGTGATTTTTTCAAAATTAGTAAGATCTAAGGAAAATGCAATATTATCTGACAGTCACACAACTTAATAAATAATGGTGGTGAATTGGTATTTTTACCATAAAATCTGCTGTTTTTTTTTCTTTTTTGATTAATCACTAACTGATTTAGTCTGTACTTTATCACAATTTTTTACAGTTGGAAATATTAGAAGAAGCCGGTTCACAACAGCAAGGAGAAAACTGGACTGACCTGTCAGCTTAACAAAAGAGAATATTTTAAGTTAGATCTTTAATGATTAGATGTTTCACTGATCGACTGGAGAACCAAAAAGAGTACGCTGGATTTGCAAGAGTGTCATTGTTGTAGTTAGTTTCGGAAAATCAGTGGATACTTTATGTATGTATGTATCACTGTATCGGTGTTCCGTCATCTAGCAAAAAGCACTTTTGCACAGTCTCTGCGGACTGACGGAACAACGACAGAACTGGAACGCAGCGCAAATGGAGTCAGAGGAAGCTGACATTTTGACTAGAGTTGATGCATATCACAACAGATACAGTGAAATCTGGGGGTAATCCTAACAGGCTGTAAAGGTGCATACTGCTATATAGTGGACTGGAGGCGGACATACTTATTTCAATGAATCTTTTTTCTGCTAGTGTCTGTGTTCTGGGACAAAGGGCAGTAGTCCAGTTCAGCTGTGTAATGTGTCTTCCGGTGTTGGCCAAGTCATGTATAGATTAAATAGATTTAGCACAGCCCTTTTGCTGATAAAATGTAGTTACTTTGTCTGAAAACAATATTGATTAGTAAAAACTGCAGAGGTGAGTAATTATTCTCTGAGTTCATTATTGTGAGTACCACACTGCCATTTTATGTATTGTAATGTAACAATTGATTATAGCAACTTTAAATTCGTCAATAATTAAACTGCACTTAGCACATTTTCTTTTAATCAGGTGACTTTCAGATATTTCTAATCACTCATCTGAGGAGGATGATAGTAAAGAAATTTCTGGAGGTCATTGTCAATACTGTCACAAATAAATCAGTGTACTGTAGGTGAAACTCTTATTTCCCATAGCCTTTGCAGTCTGTTATGTAAAGTCAAACTGTGGGCACGTGTCTTTAAACAAAGCAAACTGCACTGTAAATGGTCTGTATCCATCTTTCCCACCTGAATAAGCAAGTGAGGCAGCAGCACAGTCTGAGGTCTGTGTCAAGGCTGCAGTCAGGAGCAGTGGTAATTGTTTAAGAGTGCATTTATAGAGTGTTCTCTTTGTGCCTCCTAATCAGAAGCATACTCGCGCACATACATACAGGCCGTCATAGATTGCTCAGGAATGCAATGCAGGCAAGTCAAGAGGACAGCAGAGTATGAAAACCGGAGTCAGAGTGCTGCTCCATCGTTGCTGTTTCTTTCCACTACACATCATGGATAGGGAAGATAAGTGATGGCATGGGGGGGGGGGGCGAAGATTAAGAGTAATGCTGAGGATCAAAAGAGCACAATTGCCAAGGCAAAGCCATCTTCCCTCAACACCAGTAACCTATGTAGAATGGTTTAGACTCACGTTGAGCATTCTCTGCCCAACTCTTTGAGATATGGATATCAATTGTTCCTCCAAAAAAAGTAGAAACCCCATGCTGTCATCTATCTAGCTACCAAAGACCTTAACAGATTATATCTCATTTTGTGGATGCGCTCAGTACGCTTCTAGTACTTTGTCAAGTTTTCTCTCTGTATTCAAACTCATGTCTGGCAAGGGCACACAGAGCAAAAAACTATGGTCCCAGAAAACCATTTTAATCAGACAGTGTTCCACTGGGACAGAGGCTGGCATAGGAGACCTCTTTACCTCATCAGAAATCTGCCAGTTGTGATTGGAAGAAACACTCAGGTTTTTATTGAATAACCCCAGCTCTGTACTGGAGGGGCTGTACTGTTATAGAGCAGCTCTACGGCCACCGAGGTGACAGCCAAATGGTACTTATTAAACTAAAGGCTGATTCATACTGCATGCCCTACTGCAGTTTAACCTTGTTGGAGGCTTTTGGTTTGGCTTTAATGCTAAAGTCCATTCACATTTTTTTCTTTGTGACTGAGATACATATGTGAACAATTATTTGATCAGCCCAAGAAGTTCATAAAATTTCCTACGTGAAAAGACACATGAATACTATTTCTTAATAGAAACAGCCACCCATGTCATTCTGCTTTCAATTTAATGTGTAATATCCACTTGATCTACATGTGCACTCACTAGTGCACATGTAGATCAAACTATCCTGGAGACACATGTTAGCACCTTGACAGTATCATAACGACTCAGATTCTGGAATAATAGCTGTGGGTCCAGTCATCTCTGCTTATTTACCCAGTTTGCAGCTCTCTGCACAAATTGAGCATGACGTCTAATGGAGTGCGAGTGTGGATTAATTACCCCCTCATTTAGACTAATGGCTCCTTCTCTTCTGATTAATGATGACATATGTCACATGGAGGAGAGCACAGCTAAAACATGCATAGTCCTTTGCCAAAATAATTAATAAGTGAATTTGTGATTATTTATACTGACAGAAAATGTTTTAGCCTCGTACCACCTTCACATTATGCACATGTACAAACAGAGCCCTGCTACAGTATATCAGTTGTAGCTAACTGCAGTGGATGGCAACTGCTAGAGACTGGACAAGATCTCATCTCATACCCAGGCCAGTTCAAACAGCAACATCCTCTTAATTAAATGATTAATTGCAGCTCTAGTTTTGAATTACAGCATCAAGTGTTGCATGAGGATGGGTCAGAGCTAATCAAGGATTTTTGAATTTACAAATGTTTTTACTGCTAAATGATACCATAACCCAACCTATTTTTAAGACAACTCACCACCAGCACATTTAACATTTCTACGCTTTTTATCATCAACACCCCCAACCCAATATATTCACAAAGTAGGTGTGAGCTTGATTTCCTTGCTACAAGGATCAGTTATGTCTACTTTCTCTTAGTATGTTATGTATCTTAGCCTGACATGGCTTTATTTATGAGGGAGAAAATAATGTTAATTATGCATTGAATTTGTTGTTGAATAATGCACAAATAAGTGTGATGACCTCATTAAACTTGCTTTAATGAGAAACAAAACACCCAAACACCCCCCTAAAACAATGGGTTCTTGTTAAGAGTCTTTGTCCAATGTATGAGGGAGTCTGGCTCACATCCCAGCTGATTTTTCATGAGACCCTGTGTGCCTAAGTCAAACCCTGAGCCCCTGCCATGCCACTCACTACTGTGACAGCCACCTGGGAGACCACCTTGGAAAATGGGCCTCTATTAGTTCAGGTTAGACTTAATGACCAGTAATGGTACACTGGCCAAGCCAAACTGTGCAGGAGGGCTCCGGGCAGGCTGAAATGAAATACCAGTCACTCAAGCTCTGAACATAAACACAAGGTGGGTGGTGGGTAGGGGGTGGATAGGTATGTCTGTAGGTGCTTGTCTATGTGAATGAAGGGGTTCAGACATGCATCTGTGTGTTTGAAAGCAGGGTTGACCAGGTGGAGAAGACAGTTTGGAAGGAGAGGAGATGGGTGAAATCTCCATGGACAGATTAGTGTCTTTGGTGTCTTTGGGGAGGTCAGCTGTGGTTTTGGATTTATTTCCATTTAGCTCTGCTGCCTTGTGACAAATCTCAATTTCGGCTTAAAAAAAAAACCTTGACGCATCCTCAATGGAGCAACCAGAGAAGCCTCCTAAGACCACTACTCAATTATTTACAATTACATGGCTGTCTGAGATACGTGTAATTCTAATAAATTTCGGAATTAGAAGGCTTAAATACTGCACATCTCAATCTGAAATGTATCTCTCATTTTCAGTATATGCCACATCATGCTAACTGCTTTCAATGATGATGGTGTCTTCTGTAGTCTAAATATGCATGTGATCTCGAGTTAGCAGAGAAATTAGAAGTAAGAAACACCAGCATTTAAAATGGTATGATATGAGTCAAACAGCCACTGCATAAAATGACTTTCAGCTTCATGGATGAATGAGCTGTGGAGTGTCCAAGCCTGCAGAGAATTATAGCGTTACCTACAGTGAAACAGACAAAGAAAGAGAAGAGGGGGAGCTTTATTATGTCTCATGAAGCTCTAGGGTTTCCTGAAATATCTGGCAATGGATCCCAAAGCCACATTACCACAGTAAGAGAGAGAGAATAAAGACAGATGTAGGGTAACTATCCCAATCTCACAGGTTGAGAACGGCTTCTTTGGGCCTGTAGGGAGAAAGATTTAAAATGTTTGCCCCACTGGGCATGGTTTCACTGAGAGTGACGGAAACAATAGTCATGATGAAGGCATAGTATAAAGTGGCTAACATCGCACTGGGTATCGCAATGCATAAACATTGCTATACCCACCAATTTTAGACCTTGGCTTGGGCCTTTCACCTCAAGGGGAGATGAAGGGGGCATAAGGCGTGTACCCATCTAAGCTGGTCGGCTGCCACACTAATAATTACAACCAGCACAGCCATGCACAAAAATGAGATCTGGTAAAGCTTGTGAACTTTAGCCCTGCAGAGCCCTGAAAGGATTTGAGGTATGAGGAGTGTGGAATGTATTTTTTGGAAGGAGAGGTGAGCTCCCTGTCACTTAGGGAATGTGCATCTGCTGTTTCAAAAGCAATGCCTTAATGCTTTAATATCCTAAAATTTGATACTACAAACCAGAGTATGAATAAAACCCACATTTTCCACAGGGGTGTGATATTAGCTAGGATTTCATTCTGCCTAGATGAAAGAACTCCATGTTTTTAATAGCTGGCATCATATCTGTCAACCAGTGTAGGTGGAATGGGATTGCGACTGGTATACTCCACTGAATTTCTTGCTGACTTCTAGTTCCTTGTTAAGCTCTGGCTTTTTCTAGTATAATCTTTCTTCCTGTAAATATTACCTTCCAAATGCTCTCTGCACCCTCTGTTTGCACCAGATTATACCGGAGAGAAGTAGTGTAAACCTCATGAACTTCAATGTTGATTTTTATGTTGTCAAGATAGAAGTGTAGTTTTGAAATATTTTTCCAATAAGACAATGTAGTAGTTCAGTCCCTGTCTCATAGCATATATTAATGCAATATAGTACAATATAGTACAAGCATGAGTAGGGGTGTCACGATCTCAATTGTAAATCAAATACTGATCGAAATGACACCATGATCTCGACCTTAGAAAGCAAAGGTGGAATTGAGGATTTAACCGTGCCCCTAGTGTGACGTCCACTTCACAAACACATAGAAAACAAAGCAAGTAGGAGGATGAAGAAAACAATGTCAACACGTTGGACCATAATGACAGTGAATTTCTTTTTTTTTTAATATCTACACTTGCACGCCCTTTAATAAACAGTGTGGCCCTGTGTCACTGAGCGTGTCAGGGCTGACTAGAGTGTGAAAAAGAAATACCCCTCACTATTTCCCTTTGAAAGGCTGTCTGTTATCATAGGTTTTTCACACGTGTGAGTATACAGGGCATGGCTCTCTGCTCTATGTTCCTTAAAGAAATCCTCTGATTGTCCCTTAATAAGGACTGAACTGGAAGCACTATCAGGGGAAGTACTCCACCTCTCCACATCCACTGTGAGTAATTGACCCACTCGGTCAGAGCACTGCTTACGCACCACCACCGCACCCACAACACCACCCTCTCCTTAATCTCTTCCTATCTCTCTCCAGGAATGCAGCCCCTTATTTTGAAAAATACCTTGTCATGTAATACCCGTGAAAAGCCTTGCAGCGCACTTCAAAAAAACTGGACCTCTGCTGCATGATTTATTGATTTGTATGTTAAAACAAGGCAAGATGCAGTAAAGATCTATTACATTTTGTAGAGGTTTGAATAAATATACCCTCAGTAAATGAGTGTCTTTGTGTTCTCAGATAGGGCGCTGTTTTATGTACAAAAAAGGTAACTTTGTGTCAAGGTTTGTACACAGCTGTCATGTTTTTAACAGGCTCTCCGTGTGTGGGGGGCATTGCATCATGCTTTTTAGCCTCACTCTACCCTCATGTACTGTATGTTTCCATGTAAGGTATGATGGAAGAACATCCTCTCTCAGTGTGGTTTGAGCCAGCCACATAAATCACTCCACCATTATATTCCTTTTTTTATCCTTCCAATTTTCACTCCTTCTTTCACCAAACTGTAATTTTTCTCCGGCCACAGAGAGCCACCCGTCCGCCCTGACTGAAATGTTGCTTTTAGAGCAAGCATGTCACAAATGTTCAGCTGAACCAATCCTTCGCACTTTGTTGCTTTAAAGAAACACATCAGGAACCTCTCAAGCTTTATGAGAAATACGCTTTTATGTTCCACTTAATGTTCCAAGCATGTCATGTTATTGCCCATGTACTGTGGGCTGCTGAGTTTGAGTCATACTAATCACGCACACTTATACATTTTCGTGATTGTGGTTTGGGGCATATCCCGAGTGAGTTACTCTTTTTAAAATGGTAAAAAAAGTTTAAGATCTTGCCTGAGGGCCTTTCACCCAGACATCCTGGCTTTTCCAGTGATTCAAACTGTGATCTTTATGTCTTTATATTTAGTTAAACAGTAAGTCTATAAGAACGGAGAAGAAGGGTTTTAAGCATGGCAGAGGTCATTTCTGTCCTGTTCCAGGCCTGTTTTTATCCTTTTCCATCCGATTTGGCTCTGTTGCCATTATAAGGATAAAGTGTTCTCGAACTGCAGTGTCGGCAGTAGAAGTACTTAGACTAAAACCTGCCATATATCAGCTCTGTGGTTCCACCAGTCTCTCTGGTCAGCTCACTAGTAGCAGATTAATGTCCTGTTGAGGAGACACAGACTCCTGCCTAGGGCTCATTTATGCTGAGATAAGGCAGGTATCAAGACACCCTGTCCTTAAGGAACAAGCAGAGGCTGCTCTTCCTCTTTAAATGGAACTAGAGATGGATGAAGAGGTGGTTCAGACCTAGAAAGAATACATTTTTGCTTATAGTGACAGAAAAAAGCTATAATGATGCTGCTCTTTCTAAGTTGATTAAGTGACTTATTGTTTTGTTTTTTCACAACAATGACATTGTTAACAGGTCTTTTGTCCTCACCATCATTCACAAGCTGTCTGTCATTACTTATTTACAGTCACATCTAATAGACTTAGAAGATGCAACCTGCAAAACTACTGAGAGAGCCTGTGGTGTTGTCCTTGCGTAGTCATCATAACTCTTGCCTTGTTTTCAGGGTAACTCTTAACAAGCACTTCACTTGATTACACTAATTTAATTTGCATAATTTAGCATAAAGACCTGTTGCAAGAAGAAAAACTACCAACCTATGTAAAAAATACAAGATCCTGTATTTTTACATGGATCCTGTAGGTCTTGTGTCTGACATTTATGAGGTTTTATGAAATATAAGTATGTTTGTGAAAAGGTATAATTGCTTAAAAATAATGATAATAAAAAAAACCATTTGGTTTTCATAGCCTTAGAAAGTGCCTTATAAATGTAGCTTAGCCAAGGGCTTTCTGGAGGCTGCAGTCCTGTTTGTTACAATCTGCAGTCTCATCATATTGTCACTATTTATTGCATACTGTACCTTTAATTTATTATTTTCAATAATTACCCAGAATAGTTGTCTTTAAAGCTATCCTGATTACCTGCTAACTTATTCAAAATGTATGATAGTGGCAACATTTTTTCCAATGTTCTGCAAGGAAGCAGATAAATGAATGCAGCCAACTTTAAGATCTGACTGTAAAACAGTAATCACTTTATGGACAATAGCATGAGCAAGCGCACAGCACTAAAATGCAACAGATGAGCCAAACACTAAGAGCATTCCAGACTTTAAAAGTCGTTACACTATTAAACTAAGGCGGGACAAATTTGAACATGCAATCTACCACAGTGTGGACAGGCAAATTAAAGGAAGCGCTTTATATTGCTGAACTGCTCCTTTAACTGGATTACAGGTTACAAATTACAAGGGACATGTCCAGTTGAATGGTTTTGTTAAATAAAACTATGTGTTGCCATGTTGCCATGCTTACATGCACTGGAAAAAAATTTAGATTATTTGTTATTATTATTTTTCTGTGAAAATGACATACCAGTGCAGACCTTTTTTTGCAGTGCAGCACTGGCAGGAGAATGTCTGAGCCACTCCGTATAGTGAGGGGGCGCAGATAAACAAACCATTTCTAACTTAAGCAGAGAAATATGGCGTTTGAGACAGCTGCTTTTTCACCAAGAGGAATGTTCCCTTCTAGCAGGCTGCGATACAGTCAGTGTGCAGTGCGGAAGACTTTGTTACAGAGCTCAAATGTGAAAGTGAAGAAAGCCTCTGTGTGTGTTTAAAAATGAAATGTCATTGCAGTGAAAAGATCGATGTGCACCTCTTTCATGACTCGTGGGTCATGCAGGTGTGTGCACTGTGTGTGTGTGTGTTTTTAACAGTGTTCACACAGATGTCACGATAGGTCCAGCATCACCATCAGTCATTTTTTTTTGAGAGGGAGCCAGCTCTGTGGCCACTGTGTAGTGAGTGTGAGAGCTCTATCTCACTGTGTACACAGCATGCAAGAAAACCTTCCTTTCTTTTTTTTTTTCCTTTTTCCCAGTTTGGTTACGGGAAAAGGCAACATTTTTTCCTTCCATATTTGGTCATATGGAGCACTGCCAGAGAGCAGTAGCCTTTTGATGCCGTACAAACATCCCTATTTTGTGTGGGATTTGTACTTTTTGGAATGCTTTTTCTCCAATTCTGCCTGATTGCGGGTATAGCATCTGAACTCTTAAAGGGGACACAAGTCTTATAAAAGTCTGGAGAGGAATTGAATTGGTTCTTGCTGCTGTATCACAAAGAAGTTGGCTTCTTACAGTTTTATTTATGATTGTTACGTGGTAGGAATCCAACTCCTAATGCAAATATCCCTCTTAAAACCAACATTTAAAGGCAAGACAGTGTTTTATAGTCATCATCGACTCCAGCCAACTGTTACATTAAGTGGTTCCTTTTGTAATTCAGTGAATTGGATCATCAAATGCAAAGAATTCATCATCTAATTTCAGTGCTTTACTTTAAATTGCTTTAAGTACATTTTCTATGTTGCTGATGTTGAATGTATTCAAATTTCTTCAGAAGGGAGAATAAAGATGAGATGTTGGCAGTTGAAACGGTGCTAAAAAACCTTCCTGTCAAACACCTGTGAATTTCACATGATGGATATGGCATGTTAGGTAATGTTTTCACTGCAGTTTATGTGTGACTTAACTTCAGGCATGAGGTTCAAGGACACATAAACAGACTCTCAGCCTGAAGGGGAACGCTATCAAACGCAGGTGTTTTCAGCCATCTCTCCACCTCTGAAAAGGTCATAATACCTACAGATCTAATGCAGCTTAAAAGTGTAATGAGCAGTGTGAATGTCCCATCTATGTGAGGACCAGGAGTAAATATTAAAAGAAAAGTGACTCATAGTCTAAATATATAACCGATGAGAGTGCGCTCAAAGTTTAGAGAGGTTATCTTGCTGACAGTGGAAAATAAAACACATTTCAAAGATTCTACATGGAGAGCAATTTTTTTTATCAGAGCAACACAAGAGTTTACAGAGTATCAGGCTACATCACGCTTTCCAAAAGGTTCTTGTCCGTTTAAAAGATAATTTAAACAAGTGTCATTTGTTGTCATGATCTTATCCTGGATGTAGCTGCACATAGAACATTAAAGGATTAATCAAATTCAAGGGGGGGTTCTTCTTTTGCAGTTTTGGCCAAATATTGTGCAGTATCACAATATTTAAATCACGATAGCATATTATCATAATATTGCGATGTAGTATTTGCAAAATCATATATTATGCCATACAATCATTTTTAAAAAAGTTTGATATCAGCTTAAAAAAATATCCTAAACAAATCAATAGTTGGTGTATATTTTGTGTAATATCTGACACAAAATATTGCAGTATTTCATTTAATTTGTATAGTGTTTTTTTTTTTTTTTTTTTTGGCGCGGTATCATTTTGATATTTATTACTTCTTGATATTTAATTATTAGTTTATTAGTTACATAGCTGATCTTTTTGGTCACTGATACTCTTATAAATGCAGTGGTTGACTGTTTCCCAGTGCTGTTGCTGAGGTTAGAGCTCGCACTTAGGAAAAAAAAAAGGTGTATCTAAAGTATCCCATTGATATTTTCTTCGGTGGGTGTGTTGCTGTGTGTGAGGATAACCTCAGTCAGTCAATCAGTCTGTGTGTATGATTCACAGGGCACAGAGGTGTTATGGAATGTGAACCACTGTCTGAGAATACAGGAGTCTCCTTGGTTTTTTCCCCAAATGGAAACTTTACATTTTTAACCTTTAGTTCTTTTTCCTACAGCAATGTGAAGTTTCCCCAAGATTTTTTCAATCCAAAAGCCAGAGTCAGTAGAGAGGGCGTTTTGAGGGAGGATTGTGTGTGATCGGCACATCTTATGTGACTAATGACAATGCATCTGAAGCATTCAAGGTCCCAAGCCCATCTTTTCCCCAAACCTCAAAATTGTCGGCACATTATCCCCGTGCATATCAATTGCCACTGTGGTATAAGCATTTCAGGTTTGCCTGTGAATACCGTCTGCTCATACTCCCTGAAAAACTTTCCTCCTTCAAGCTGAAGTCACACTTTCAAAATTTGTTTTGGGGGTATAGAGTGTTAGTGGAAAGCAGATGGTATTGAGATTGAGCTGAGCTCTGATGCAGTTGGCCACCTCATATCTGGCCTAGAATATATAGTTGCAGCTGAAGGCCTCAGCTTTGACAACAGAGGCCATTGTGGTTGATATTCACCCTGCGGCATGCAGATGCAGACACAGACAAATTCAGAAAGAAGCTTGGCTGCTTAGATACGGGTAAATCTAATAAAATTCAAACCCAGCACTAAGCGCAATTCATAGCCAGCCAATCCTCTGTCTCTTCATATTGCAGCTGAACACAAAGTGTGCAGCTGTTGGCTCTGCTGCTGCAGTGAGGTCTAAGGGAAAGAAAATCAGTGAGGAATGGGTGAGAGGATGCGGGAATATAAACTGAGTAAAGGACGTGAACCATTTCAGGATTTTCAATACATTTTTTGATATCTGAGAGTTTGAAAGCATCAAAAGCAATATTGCTAGTATAAACTCAGCTTGAACATTATTAACTCCATACATTGTGCACCTATCATGTTAAATTCCAAATATTTTCTAAATATACATTTTTCCATAATGCATCAGTGAGCAGGGCTACAGCTGCCTAGTTTACTGCACTGCCACCACAGACTCTAGTGTTATTAGGAGTGCTACAATGAAGTTTTTCATAAAATAAAAATAAGTTTGTTCTCCTCTTTCAGCTTCTTAAATGTGAATATGTTACTGTTTCTTTGCTCCTGAATGAATATTTTTGGTTTATGGACCAAACAAGATATTTGAGAATGTCGTCATTTTGAGTTTTTTGAAACCGATTAACATTTACCACTTTTTTATAGCCCAAACTACTAATTGAATAAACAAGAATATAATCTACAGATAATTTGATCTTAAGAATAGTTGTCAATTAACTTTCAAGCCTGTACTACACTGCATTTTGAGATAAAAAATATATATATATTTACAGGTTGTGATTCAGATTTTCAAGCGTAAGTAGTAATTCAATTTCAAATGAGAAATTAGTACAAAATAGTACAAGTCAGTAACATCAGCCCCTCTGTGTATCGTCAGGCATCGGGGTCTGTGGCAGAGTGTAGATGAGAGGGGAACCTGTGTGAGGGACAAGAAGAGATAAACTCTTGATCTTGTTTTGCCAAAACTTCCAGTGAATTTGTCAATGCTCATTTTTAGCCACTACACTACCTGGATTTGTAAACATGTTAATGCTATTGAGGCCTGGACGTGTGAATGGGAGACACTTAGCACTGAAGAAACTCACAACCACAAGAGCAGCTTTCCAAAAATAGCACTGCAGGTGGTGATGGATATCATACATAAGTACACATATTTGTTGTAACAACCATCCAGTACACCGTCTAGCACTGGCCTCACAAATGTGCAAAATTAGAGTTCTAACAGTACATGTTCTTATACACAGAGAGGCTTGCATTCGTTTGTTAAGTCCTCTGTGCACAACTGTAAATGCTTTCTACATACACATTTATATAAACACACACAAACGTAGTATTTTTAATGATGCACACACCCCCACGCACAGGCTGAACATACTTTAAATGCCCTGTCAGGATTCTCTCAGGAGACTCTTTACCCCTGCAGAAAACGTTAGGTTTACCCAACTCAAACTGTCCCCAGAGCCTCTGCTAAAACAGCTGTTAATCTGTGCTACCTACAGGCATGCAGCATCTCCCTCTCTTTATTTCCCTGTTAAAGTGCACAAGCTTTATCTGCATGAAATAATAATATAATGATCTGTCTTACTTTACCAAAGTACATTGCTAATCTATCTTAGTTTAGGCTGAGCCAGTTTAGATTGAACTCTTTTCCCCCACTCCATCTCCTTTACCTCTCATTGTGTGTTTTCATCTCCTGTGAACTTATCATCCAGTACGCCCATAAATAGACCTTACTGTAGGTTAATCTGGAATATGGAATGTTTTCATGATTGAATTCCAGTAAGATTTGCTTACGTGTCCACTGCACAATTCACATCCCCATTGGCCTCTAGTCCCGTTGATTTAACACTGGTTAGGACAAAACAAAGAAACAGTATTATATATAAGTAATATATATAAGTATATATAAGTATTATACATAAACAGCAGAAACATTGATGCACACAATATAAAAAAAAACTGTGTTTTTAGGAAGGACGTTCATTCAACACCCTTGTTCAGGCCTCGAGGACACACACAACTCCTTTTTGTGAGAAACTCTTAATGTAAACTTTGTTGCATTGTTTTGCTAAAAAGAAATTTCTTGGAAACAAATTGAGCACAAATGAACATATATGCTTTGTGGTATTTCTTTGTGCTTGTGGAGTAAAGGTGAATCACATATGTCAAGATATAAAGTGTTGAAGAGAAGTAATCATGTTGTCACAATAAAGCCTTGGAATTGTTACAATGTATTTCCAGCCCTAGACCTTCAGAATGTAGTCCTGTCATCTAATATTGAGAGGTGAACACAGCTATTTGTCAAATGTACTGACATCTTGCAGCTTTTGAAAACTTTCTTTTGTATATTTGTTACAGTTGTCTATTATATATATTATAATCTTCCTATTGTATTTTTTTCTCAGTGACATTTGGCATTTTAAGGTTGTTTATGCTGTGAAAAGTGCTCTTTGGTAAAAGAGTGGAAGTGACTCATGATGAGTTCTCTAACATACCGACCACAGGTGGGCAGCAGGTGGGCAAAATATTTTCTTCCATTGATGCAAAAGCTAGAAGAAAAAACAGGCTTTGTGCCAGTGGCTTTCATATTCCAGATTCCTGGGATCCCTGCCTTCACCTGGACACCTGCACAGCTGTGACTTCATATCTGCTTTTGACATTTATCCTCTTCTCTCAGCTTCAGGGAACAGTGAGGAGAGTAACAGTGGTTACCTGTGGTGTCATGATAGAACCGTGCTTTTATTTCTTGGATCTCTAATGTTTCTGCTAATACAAAGTTTTGCTACCTTCTTTTTATTTAGGGCATATGGACAGGCCGTATTTATTAGTTGGCCATATTCTTGGATGAAATACAGTACATTAAAGGATCCATAAATGAGAATATTTCTGTTTATAACCAAATAACCTAGCTTGTATTAGCTTCATCTTTAGTGCTAATTAGAAAATGTTTGTAGTGGTAGTAGTAGTGTTGATAATAATTTACTTATGTCACTAGTTAATAAAGCATTATCAGCTTTATTATAAATGTTATAAAATAGTATTATTCAGTGTGTTAGGTCACAAACCAGAACAACATTAGCTAGCTGCTAGTTGGTAGCTTGACAACCTACCATCCATTACTTTAAAGTATTAAATTCTTTTTAGGCTGACAGAGCATAAACTTTTATTTAACTTTTTCTTTTGACCAGCTTCTTTTGTTTTCGAGTCATCGCTGGACCTTGAGAAATAAGAATTTCAGTTGTCCTAAAAAAATTATAGTTGGACTCAAACAATTATTTCATTCTTGTCTAACCTGTTGCAAACATTCTTAATGACTACTTATTTTAACTGCCATAATGGCATGTCACTTGTGACTGTTTCAGCCTGGTCGTTTTCTGCTGTAACAAGTCAACATTGTTCCTGTATTTTACAGCCTCACAGCTGGCATTTACATTGTCAATTTGTTTGTTTATTTTTACATTATTTCCCTTTACTCAGCAACCAAACCAGTCACTGCAAATGCAGAAACCAGAGGAGTCTTCAGTTCTTGACTAGCCTTGTGAATGAATAATTCTGAGGCTCTTTCAAGTCCTGCCTGCTGAAATCAGAGGTTAAATAGAAGCATTCCGCGCATAGCTCTATAAACCATAATGTGGAGATTAATGTGTTTGTCTAAAGCTTGAGAGGAAATAGATGCTCCGAGAATCACAGTGACAAATCTGACCAGAATGCTGCAGTTCTCACAAAATCCTAAACCAGCGTTTGGAACATTTCACATAAATAGAATGATCGAGTCAAACTCTTCTGCCCTACTCCCAGACCTGTACTTATACATTTCTCTGCCTTTCATTTGGCTGATAAGGGCCCGTTTTTGTCCTGCTTTTATTTTAAGACTTTGTGGGAAGATAGAGGCATTATAAAGTAGTGTAATCCCAGAATAATATCAACTTGGCTTTTAAGGCTTTTTAAAAGGTAGGCACTTAGACACTGAGTTCTGTGCCAGGGTCTGTCAGTCTCAGCAGGTAGTAATTTGACTGGTAAATGTGTCATTTCAGCCATTGTAGAAGGTTGGGGCAGACAGTGAGAGAGAAACAGGTGGGAGGAGTGGGGAAAATGGAGAGACAGTGCAAGAAATGAGGTGAATTGATGGATAGAGTTAAATGATGGAACAGATGCAGACAGGCTGAACTTGTAAAATAGTCAGAAAAATGTCAAAAACTGGTGACTTCAGTCTGCTCAACTTTATGGATTGCTGTTTGACTCTCTAAGTGTTTGTGGTCTTTGGTGTTGCTGTTCTTCATGATTCTGCCCCATGAGGAGACAAGACAATGTGTGTGCTGCAGTAAGCTCAGCGTTTAATGAGCCGCCCTTCTCAGCTACCATAAATCAGTTTTAAAACACAATTATCTCAAGACTATTATTAATGTAAAACCATCTATATGATACACTTTATCAGCATTTTTTTGACAAACCTTCGTATGCATGAATAACACATCTTTATGAATTAATTATAACAAATTTCTGTATGAAGGTGGACCATAAATGTGCTTGTGGCTGCATAGATCATGCGTTACTTGCAAAAATAACTCTATAATATAATATAATAATAATAATGCTACCACTACTGTGCTTGCACTACTAATAACTTTGTCTCCCTTGGTGTTGATGATTTTTGGAAGCATGTGATTAGATCGGTGATATTTGGAGTCCCTCGTCGGTTTTAGTTATTGCTCTTATTTTATCTCAGTTAGTATTAAATGAATAGTCCCAGATGCAAGGGGCACCCCCTCCCCCCAACACACACACACACACATTTCATGCATCTAAACTGATGGAATGTTTGTGGTATTTAAAATATCTCTGTTTCTCTTCATTTTTTTCCAATGTAATAGCAGGGGGGATCAAGGCTGCATTTACTGTACGGGTGCTTGTGGGAGGAGACACTGGGTGAGAAGATGCAATGGGGCAGGAGGCTTAGGAGGATCCCTCGGATCATGGAGTCTTTGGGCATTTCTGTGCTTTTCCTGCCCACGTGTACAGATCTGTATGTCCTTCCTGTTGCACAAAAATGTTGCTCACACACACGTGCATAGGTACTTCCATAGAAATCTCCATACATGAAGAGGCCCCTATTTCACCCCTTTAGCAGACGGAGAAATACATGCTTATAATGTAGAGGAAACAGGTCTCGAGTCAAGTCATGTCCGAGCCCAGAGTGTAGCCAAGCTCTGACATGCCGATAAACAACACAGGAAAAGCTAGCAGTATAGATAGGGAGAGAAACAGAGACAGGATGGAGGGAGGGAGGGAGGAAGCGGGGGTAAGATTGAGGGAAAGAAGGAAGGAGGTCACTGAGGGATGGAGGGAGGGACAACAAGCAGGGAGGGCAAGAAACAGGCATTTGCCTTTTTTGTCAGCTAAGTGTGGACTTTGGGAGACTATTACACAAAGTTGTTGCATTGTGTTTGTGCTTGGAGGGGGCACTGCAAGAAGCTGGAATGGTGTGAAGGAACAAGACATTGTTTGAAAGATAATTCAAGGTATGGCAGTCACAGTTGCTTCCTATTTTGCTTCCAGGTTTGTCCTGCAGCACTTTTGGACATCTTGTTTTCTGCCTGTCTTGTTGCTGTCCTACTTCTAGTGTGTTGCAACACAACAGGTGAACACAGCACTGAACTGTGACTTAATTCAATGATGTGCTTTTATTCCATGAGGTGTCACAGCTGCCCGGCTAGTGTCTGTCCAGTCAGCTTCAGTGTACAGTCATTGTTGCTGTTGGTTTAGCAGGGGTCATAGATGTATGATGGGAAGCTCAGCAGCTCCTGGGTGGTCTCTGTGCTCAACAGTAGAGCCAGCCCCTAGCGTGGTATTTTTAGTGAGAGTTAGTTGTAACTGATTGAGTTAACATCCTGTCTTGGCTTCTCCCTCCTCTCTATATGTTATACCTCTACTCTTCTTTCTTTAATTTTCTGCCTCATTCCTCTGTTTTTCAACAAACTTTATGGGTATGCATTCCAGTCAGTCATAGGACTGTGACACAGGACAGAGAACTGCCTACACAATTCTGGCCAGTATTGTGTGAACCAGGATATCGTACCTGCTGTAATTCGGGTTCACTTGGTCACACTGGAGGTTAAATGTGTTTAATATGTATAGAATAAGTTGTTTAATATGACAGCAAAAACATAATGCATATATTTTGAAAATAAAAGTTTTGATTTCATTAATATGTACATTATATTTTGAAATTGGGCATTTTTGTAGTCACATATCCAAAATCAAAAATGTTACACAGCAGTTTTTCCCTCTTAAGAATGTCTTCCTTCCTGAAATTGAGTAAATTAATGTCTGGCTTGATGATGTCATCCTGCAGGGCACAATCATGGAGGAAATGGACTTTGAGCGGCGCCGGGAGCTGAGGAGGCAGAAGCGGGAGGAGATGCGCCTGGAGGCTGAAAGGTAAGAGTCATTTGGTTGTCTTTCATTCATGTCTGCTGATGCATACTGTTGGAATTTTCTATTCTCCTTCGAGGTAAAACATGTTTAAGAAAGTCAGGAACCATAGAGGCCCTGCAGTCCAGAGGATGTGAAGCCACTGTTAGTTATGATCTTGTTGCTAAGGTGGCGTGAAACTGAGGGTGCAGCCTGTGTTATGTAATGAAGCTCTGGTTGTCAGTGCGCAGCCCACCTCCTCTGATGTCCATGCCAAGATGGAAAAAGAGGGAGCCAACTCTAACAGCTTACATCCTCCTCTAGGTCTTTAAAGATATCGCTCCGCAAATAATATACTCTGGCTTGAAGAAAAGAAGCCTGATAAGAAGTTGGATAAGCAATCCGATGACCTTTAAATGGGAGTGTTCAATCATGCCCTCCCTCTTTCCAATTTTCTCTCCCAGTTACTGTGGCCTTGTAAACCCTCTTTGATTCAATGGAAGAAATTGATTAAACTAAAGTTCATTTCAGTAAATTGAATGGTACAAGCCAAGTGCAGTGATCAAAAATAGTTTAAAAAAAGGGTGAGGGGGAGTTTATTTTGAGAACTTGATACAAAGTGCTGAAGAGGTATTTTATGAGACCTTTTTACTTAAGTCTCATCATCTGTGGTGCAGCCCTTGCAATTAAGAGGGGGGGCTGATGTGGATGCTGATACTGGCCAAGGTCACTTGCCTGTTTGATGTAACTGTAAGTGGTTTTTTATGAAAGCCAGTTCACTAATGAAAAACAAGCCGACATAGGTCTCACCACGGCTGAATGTTGAGATGTTTCTCAGCCATTTTAAGGTGCAAAGAATAGATGAGTAAAATTCATTTTACTGACAAAGTACTTTGTTCAAGGTACTAAAGCATTTCTTGTCTACAACAGTGGAAATATATCAGGGTGTAATATTCACTGTTAATTCATCAATCATACAGACATCGCAAATAAAGTCCAATGTCTGCACTTGTTGTACTGATAAGTTTAAGTTCATGAATTGCTGTAATTCACATTTCCAAGGATATTTTTTTTACAAAAAGATTGATCTCACAGAAATACAATATATAAATGAATAGATATAAATAGAATGATATAGAACAGAGCCTGAGTTAATGCATATGTTACCAATATAAATGCCCAAGCATGTTATGTTGGTCACAAGTCTAAATAACTCAATATCTCAATCATAAAATGGAGCAAACGGACCAAACTACTTATATACCTAGTTACTACTTTTAATGCTATTGAACCTGAGGCCTTTGTGACCTGGGATAGTTTCCCAGAATCGAGGCCAGATTTGTACATTTTCTTTTTCTGTAATCGTTATGCAACACTCTGCTACTTGGCATCTAAGTTTTATGTTTTTAAGCCTCATTTGCCCAAGATAGACTTTAAATACTTGATTGAAATGGGGGTTAATGTTGTTACATTTCATCACATACAACCCTCATAAACCCCCACTGCTAGGATTATTTATGCATTTGGGAGTTTATGTTACATGGAGGAGACAGAATTCAAATGTAAATGCGGAGGGAAGAGATGAGGCTTGACTGACTTGAACAGGATTAAACCAATAATGGAAATGAACGGGGCTGTAAGCATCATCAATGTTTACTTTTTTCACTTGCCGGGAGTTTGTTCATGGTTGTTTATTAGGTCAGAACAACAGTAATTTCAGCTGGCAGGCGACACACCGCTCCTATTATTGATAAAAGATTACACTTCTACATTGTTTCCATTTCTGACAATATATTGAAACAATCAATATTTACATGCCCTTCTTGGTCGGACTAGTCAAAACCACATGTTGTCTCACTGGCCTGCTCCCATTCAACCATCACTGAGTGTGCTGTGAGAAGCTGGAGAGTGCATGCAGGGAGAGTGTGGGCCCATATAATAACTGCTGTAGGAATGCCAAATTCCTGGCTATTATAAGTGTTTACTGGCCAGATCTCCATGAGCTGTTTCCTACATGCTGTGGCTCTGAGATGTCTGTGTGAAAGCTGTGATTGTCTGTGTGATTGTCTGTCTCTCTGTATATATGTGTGTGCGTGTGTGAGTTGGTTTTTTTTTTAGGTTGTTTTTGCCCCTCAGTCTGTGCAGCTATGCTTGCACACAGCCATTAGGATGAGCACATGCATGCAGTTAAGCATGCGGATGTTCATTTCAATCTGTGTCTGGATCAGCATCAGGTGATGAAGGGTTGACAAGCTTCATTCACTTTTCAGCTATGTGTGTGTGTCGGTGGAGGCAGAGCAGCAGCCATGTTTTCATTGCTCTGTCTGTCACCGTCAGTAATAGTTACTAAATAGTAAAACATTGTTTCTTTAGTTCTATTAGTTAAAAATCTAAAAACCTGCACACTTTTTTTGCTCTGCTGTGGTTTCTCACACTTGCATTCTTCACTTTTCCAAAACCCTGGTGCCTGTCGACGCTACTGAACAAATAAAGTGTGTGTCAAAGTGTGTCTCAAAGACCAGGCCTACAATACCTCCTTGCAGTTCATATTTATATACCCGAAATGAGAGTGACATCCAGCACTGAGAAAGAAAGTGAACGAGCATATTTCTTCAAAATGTTGAACTGTTCATTTAATATTAAACTTCATTTATCAAAGCTTTTGTTACCATTTCTTCTTATCTTTTTTTGTGGAAACTTTTTTATTTTTCAACCTCTCCTTTCCTTCTTTATGCATTTTATCATTTCTCGTCCTCCTCCAATCCTTTTCCTTCGCTATTTTCTGCAACACCCTCCTCTTCCTTAAACATCCACTTTTATTTTGAACTCTTCACTGTTCTTCTCGTTCATCCTTTTTCCTCACTCTGCTCATCTTCTCCCTGTTTCTCTCCTCTTTTTTCTTCTCACTCTGTCTTTCTTTCCACCTCTCCTTCTCTTTACCATCCTCTTTTACCTCTTCTTCCTCTTCCGACCCGGAAGGGCAAAGGAAATAACACCCTTCCTCTGTGAATGAGCCATGCCAAGTAATTTCCACCCTGTATGAATGAATAATTCCAAACTAGTACTGCATTGTATACCTTTTGGTTTTAACAGGAAGAAACTGAGAGACACAGATTGACAGAGATGAACAAAGGGGTTGAGCCACGTATGCCAACATCACATGTACAGCATCAGATTGAAAAGGATTTAAGCTTTTGTTGTTAGTTTGCTTGCTTTAAGTTGTTTTACTGCTTGTTTCGGCTGTACAGTAAATAAGAATAAATGCAGTCTAGAAGAATTCATCCGCTTACATTGTGTTTTCGTGGAGCCTAGCCTGGAGAGAGTTGGGTGGGAAGGAGAGACAGACGTGGTATGATGTGGGTCTTTGGGTCTGCAGTAAGAAGGGAAGTAGTCCAGAGAGACCAGCGTGGGAATGGGTCAGCATTTCTGACAGCACAAGGCCCCACCCTCTATCCCTCCCCTCCATCCCTTCTTTCTCCACTCCTCTCTTCACAGCAGCTTTTCTCTTCTTCCTTTCTGTATTTCTCTTTTACTTTTTTTAAGGAGGGGAGAAGACGTCTTTTCTCATGGGCTTTTCCCAAATGTTTTCACTGACATTTTTGAGATGTTTCGCTGTAAAGAAAATATTTGCACATATTTCTCCCTCATAGGCTCACTGATGTTAATTGTCTTGTGCCCCTTTGCAAATCGTTGCTACGTGGATTCAGAATACCACTTTAAACCGTCTTCACTGTGCCCCGCAGCATGTGAAAAACTGCAGAGAACAAGGAACTTATGGATATGTAAAAAAAAAAAACCTTTTCATTTCCTTTTCAGCTCTATCTGCTGCCACATGTTAAACTAAATGTCTAGGGTCAATATTAGCTGTCAGTCAACAGTGTGCAGCTTACTCTTCTTGGCTACCTGGGGAAAAGGGATGTGTTGTGTAGAGGCAGACATGCATACCTGCTTTGGATAACTGTGGCTACACATCATTCTGTACAGGAAAAGGTGTTATCTTCGATAAAATCTGCAGATTACTTCTTTTTCCATTATTGTGCACTCCTTTTCCTATCCCATCTTTTATTTCCCACTTCTCTTTTTCATCCTCACTTTCCATTTCATGTGCGCTTTCTGTCCCCCACCACCACTCTCCATATTTCTGTGTCAGTATGCTGATAGAGTTTGGGGCCTAGGTAAGGAGAAGGATATTAAATCAGGGCTTTAGTTGTGTATGCATCTGTAGCCAGGACTGTGATTGACAGGAATGCTAATTCAGCTTTTAGGAGTTTCTTCTTCCCTCCTACTGAGGAATCTTTAACCCTGAGATTGTCGTTGTCACCACAATCAAGGATTTTTTGTTCCATTTTTAGCTGTTGCCATTTTCTCTTTCTCATGACATTTGGTACTGTTTCTGGGACAGCACAGTCCTTGGGGAGTTGAGGCAGTTGTTTTGCAACTTTTATTTTTTCTTACAGAAATAACTTACCACAGTGGAATTTTAAATAAGGGTTAATGCTGTTCCTACTGTAAGGGGGGCCTATCAAAGTTGATAGAGCATTAATGGAACTGAAAAAAATAAACATTTATGGAGAATATCATTTTTTAATCAAGTCCATGTAACTTACAAGAGAAAGAACCACACAGTGTACATCCTACTGTTTAAATATCGAACAATCAATAAAACTTGCTTCCCCATTTCAGTTGGGGGGGTAGGTACTGATTTAATTAGTTTATGTTTGCAAACTTTGGATACACTCATAGATAATGATGTAAGAAATAATGAAGTAGGAAAGAAGAAGTAATCAAATCAATAAATTGAAATCTACATTGTATACAGATTCTTTGAAGTACTGCATCCACATGGAAATATTCTTGACAGTGGTTTTGTGTATTTAATCCCCCAACCACTAGTTGGCAGCAAGAGGTTGGCTATTTGACACACCTTCCTTCCATTCCGCTAACTAGAAAAAGAAAACTGTGTTGTTATATGACATTGTTAAGTACTCTTAAAGTATATTTGGGAGGAAATAAACGTAATATATCACCCTTGCTTATAGTATCACCATACATCACAATACATCGTAATATCACTAATAATTTGTATCAGGATATGTGCTATATTGTAAGAAACTTGCCAAAACACAGCCCTAGTAGTAGTCATATTTCTGACCTGTTAACAGTAACAGATTGCCTGTTACTTGTGAGTGGTTTTTAATGAAACTCACATACTGAGTGTTGGTTCTAAGACTCAAACAAGTAAAACTTCTAGCTACACTGGATTCGTTTTCACTCCTCAGATTAACGATGATTTAGATTCAGAATGATCTGAACTAAGCAAATAATGATGCACATGTGTAAAGCATCACCTTCCATCACTGATGTCACCATCCCATAGGTTCTTCTTGGGCGTTTACAGATTAATCTGCTCTGTTGTGACAACGTTCCTCATCTGAGAGACAGAAACAGGAGGCAGAAGGGAATGGCATATGGGAAAAGAGAGGTAGAGAGAAACTGTTGTCTTCACAAGCTGTAAAAACTCATATAAACCCAGGCAGCTTTAGCTCGGTTCACCACACATGTTCCAATTAACATGCAAAAGCACGCTTCGCTGGCTGACCTCAAAGCCTGTGCTGTGATGTGAGGTAGCTAAGCATGTGGTCAGTGGTGGGTGTAAAGGTCAGCTGGGGCAACACTGATCAAGCATGGAGCTGAATTTATGGATGTCAGGTGGCCAAAAACACTGCGGTTTGAGGGCTACTTTAATATTTAAGAAAAGCACATTTATACATTTTACATAGTATTGTATTGTTCAATTTTTTTTTTTGGGAGGGGCAGGGTTTTCTACTTCTATAATTTCATGCTGTTTCCAGAATATTTATGGACTGGTTCCAGATAAAGGCCTGAACATGTTGCTTTCAATCAAATGTAAGCACATAAATACAACTCACAAGCAGCTAGACTGTGAACAATGGAGCCATGTTGATGATTACTTGCAGCCGCACCCTGTACTTAATCCACTGCATTTATATTAAACTAAATGATGGTTTTGGATTTTGGCTTTAATGCATGTGATGCATGGGGAAGGAATACAAGTTACTTTAAAACAGATGCATTAGACATAACCAAGCATGACACTCATTTATCTATTGTATTCTCAACCACTTGTGCATAATAATAATAATAATAATAAACGAAAAATTCTAACAACACCACATTCAACACTACTGAAGGGTCTGCTTTCTTTCACAATATGATTTTAAAAATGTACTGGGAAGGTGATACTTGAGTTTTCATGGGTGTTTCAGCAAAACAGAGCTTGTTGAGAATTTTATTAAAACAAGAAGCAATATTCAAGAAGCAATATAATTAAAAGCAGGCTCCCTCAGGCTTTGTGGCATAAAACTCGGCTGAGAGATTTTCTCATGTCTCATTATGGAATAGTTCAGTGTTTTGGAAAATCCATAGTTTTTGTTTTTTGCTGTGAGGTTGATAATAAGTATTGTTGCCCCTCTCATCTCTGTCCATGAAGGACATGGACACAGCTAGTAGCAGATCATAGTTTCTTAGAATAAAGACTTTAAACAAGGAAAACAGCTAGAAGAGCATAAATATGAATATTTGCCCCAAATCCTTTTGAAAGAGCAACTGTGTGTTTCTAAATTGGGAATGTGATATTTGTGTTGAAATGGCTGCCTCAGTAAAACCGAGTGCATGATTACTGTTTTATTAAAACAAGAAGTAGTGTCTTTCAGCATGTCAGCACAAAATACTCCTAAGTAATTTTGACACAAGACATGTTATAACTTCAGTTTAGCGCAAGGAAAATGTGAGTGTTAGATTTAATATTGTATTAAATTCCTTGTAAAAATATGCATTTTTAAGGTTAGTGGTTGTTTTTGGACTGCCGAACCACACTTGCGCACATACTGCAATACCTTCCCAGTTCTGATCTGTTTCAACACGAAGCAGAAGCAGTGTACTGTGGGCCAGAAACAGTTACTCCAACTCTGTCTTATCCTCAGCCAAACCATGTCTCCAGACTGAGTTTTTATCAGCTTGTGAAAACTGCAGCCACGATAAGAAGAATTAGTTGTTGCACAGCTGACAGGTCAGCTTGATAGGAGACTCTGGACAAATCCACCAGGTTTGGTCCCTGCGCTGATTATAGTCCAATTAAAAGAATCATTCACTTTGAAGTTTCTAACTGGAGGAATAAATCAAGGAAGGGAACACAATCAGATAAATGGTAGACGTTGAAGGTTGGGACAAAAGCGAAAATGTCTCTGTTTTCTGATTCTCTTTCTTTCTTCTTTTATCTCCCTCAGAATGGCAAGAAATGATGATGACGAAGAAGAGGCTGCCCGCGAGAGGAGGCGCAGGGCACGCCAGGAAAGGCTGAGGAGCAGAGAGAGTGAGGAGCCCAGTGGACAGCCAGACAGCCTGGTCGTGACTAACAGCCACAGGTGACACACATGAAGCTCAATCTTTGTTAAATATGTAGTTAGCAGCCAACTGCTCCTACATTTCTGCCAAGTTAAATAGACGTTACCTCATCAATAAATGACACATGTCCCATCACTGTGTAACAAAATGGGGAAATGATACCAACAGAAAGTCACAGCCTATTCTGTAATGAGAATTCATGGTTCAAAGAAGGGTTATCTGCAGGCTTTGGGGAGTTGGAACAGTCAATTAAACATCTAGCTCTTTTCTTGCATAGAACTTATGCAGTTTACCTCTAGGTGAGTTTTGATATATTATTAAGATAATATGCAAGCCGTCCATTTAGAAGTGGAAGCGGGCAATGCAAATGAAGAATGCTATGATATGATGATATGTGAAGGCTATCGTTTCCTGACAAGCTTAGGAAAAGGAGGAGTGAGAGGAATTTTATAGAAGGACTAGGTGATGTGTTTTGTACATGTTATGCTCTACTGTAATTGGTAATGCAGACAGGGAGATAACAAAACGACATTATTTTTGCAGAGTATTTCAATGGTAGCCCCAAGAACTCTGCGTTTGTATGAGAAGATTGTGGTGTGCTGTTACTAAGCCAAACAAATAATGACATTTTTTTCATCTTGAAATAATACTTCAGTCAAGAAGTGCAGGAACTGGACCCAACCCCACCTTCCAGTATACTTATGAGCTCATGCCCATTTATCAGAGACTGCCACAGCAACAAAGGGGCTAAATATCAATATCTATGAAATTTAAGGCCATGAGATCAATCGTCTTGGCTACAGAGGAAGTGGTGGTGGGTTGCTCTGACATCTAGCAACACAGACGATGCTTTGTGGTCTTGAATTTTTCTCCTCTATGAGCTCAGAGATACATCCTGGGCTGGTCAAACAACAGGGGATTGTTCATGAGGATGCTAAGGCAGGTCCTAGTGCTGACAAGCCATTGTTGATTGTGTGGATGTAAGGATAATGTTTGCCAGACTTTTAGTTCACAATAGTTCTGAGTTTGACAGCCCATGGATTCAAAACTGATTATGTTGGTTCACTACTAATGTTCAGTCTTGACCATTTCACAACATTTCGTGTGGAAGCTTGTCAATTAAACCACATGTATTTAGCCATTTTTATAGCCACTCTATAAACTTTGTTTGCCCTTTTACAGTATGCTATTTCTCTCACTTTTTTGCCACCCAATGTTCGATTATGCTTTCAGTCTTTTTTCTCTTCATGGAGTTCCAATAGGAATGGCTTAATACTACTTCTTTGTGTCCCAAACCAATATCAATAGATACCAATATGAGTATCTATTGATACTTATATAATTCCGATATAGTCTTTAGAAGTTATAAAATTATACTTTTTTTATTCTTGTTTTGTCGTCCAATAAGTCCACACAGCTCACATGATCACTACATCTTTCATTCACCAGATGTTGGTGGTGACCATCTCTCATTACCACCTATGCTTAATGAATCATTTACATTTTAGTTATATTTTTTGGATTATATATTTTTTTCCTCTTACAAATATCCAATCCAGACCGAAAACTGGATTTCATATTGGCTCATCCCTAGGTTTTAGTGGCCATATGGATGGATTTGAGGTGTAAGAATTTTGGTCGTTTTGTTTTTACCCCATTTTGGAACAGTCAAAAATTTAAATATTGGATATGGTATATTGGATATGCTCATTTAGCACCATGGATATGCTTGTTTCGCAACCTATTTGTCTCCTAACACCTGCAGAAACAGATATACTTCTCAAGTCTTACTAATTTTCATGGTAGCAGAAAGAGGATAATAAGTTCACTTTAACAGCTGCTGATCTGATGCCAGTGCTTCCTACTCATTTCCATTCAGTGAAATGTTTGTCTCCTCTCTTTTCTCCTAGTGTGACAGAGACAGTGACTAGCACTTATGGAGGCGGTGGAGATGACGAGGACCAAGCCCTGCTGGACCGCATGGCCAAACGTGAGGAGAGACGGCAGAGACGCATGAAAGAAGCACTGGAGAGACAGAGGCAGCTGGACCCCCCTGTGATAGAGGACAACAGCAGTGGCATCATGGAGAAAAACAACCAGGAGGAGGAAGGGCCATCCTGGCGCAGGAGTCGTTTCCGTGATAATGAGGAAGAGGAGGAGAAGACATCCACATACAGCTCTAGGAGGGAGGAGATGCAGCAAGAGGAGCAGAGAGAGGAAGAAGTGGCTGCTCCTGAGGCTGAAGAGGAAGTGGAGGAGGGTGAAGATGAAGTGCAGGAGCAGAAAGTGGAATATGTAGAGGAGAAACTTAGAAGGTCTTACATGAGGGAACAGGTGAGTCATCTCTTCATTCTTGTACATTTACTATAGCAATTTGTTGTGGTTTTGTCACTGGCAACCTGGAAATATGATGCTTGTTTGTGTAGGTGTCAGCAGAAGAACCCAAAACTCAAGACAAGGTATAGTCATGAATGTTTTGGCTTCGCAGTTTGTTGCACATTGTTGAACTGATCATTGGACGTCTTTGCAAAAAACTGCCATTAAACTTTTTTCATAGGAGCTTGTTGAAGAAAAAATGCTGTCTGTAGTCAGTGAGTGTTCAAATCAGGCCACGTCAGCAAAGTCTGAGGCTGAGGAGAATGCAGTACAATCAGGCATGGCTGAAGAGGTACCTGAGGATGATAATGTAGATTCTGATTCATCAGAGAACAAGTCTTTGACACTCATACATGACAATGAGGTGTCTGAGATACTGCAGTCACAGGATAATGAGGTATCAAACACGTGGTAAGAATTTTAGTAGAGGTGTCCTGCACAGCACGGAAAATCTCTCTGGGTAACTTCACTGTCTTAACACATCTTTTAGAGATGTAATATGTAAATAATACTTATGCTTTTGAGACCTAACCACAAAATGTTCCTTAATAAGGCTATCTTGTTGACATAGTGATTTATTCCAGAGCCAGACACTGAAATTACCCAGGCACCTTGTGTCGTCACAACTTTTATGAGGTGTGGTTGCAGCCATGTGGTCAAATGTTTAATAAGGTTAATGCTATGCTCCACAGAGTGGTCACAGTTTTTTTTTGTTTTTTGTTTTTTGTTTTTTTTACTTTCTGCATGTCTTTCACAGCAATCTTCACATTACATCAACTCCATTCTGAGCACTGATTAAGGCAGAGAAACACATTTTACTTTAAAATGATTAGCAGCTTTACTGCAAGAGGGCAGTGCGATGGCATATCTTAAATTATTTTTGTTCTTTTAGAATTGCAAGGTACTATAGTTAATATAGTAGTTGGCTTGGTTTTACATCACTTCACACTTTAGTCGCATTAAGTCAAGACAAGCATGTTGACTCTGTTTTTCACTTGTTCCACATTGAACTGCTGTGTAGAGAATTTCCACCTTCATAAAAATAAAGGCCCTTGTGGACTAAATGTGTTATTTTGGTTATCCCTCAAATTGTCTTTTGGCTGAAGCTCTTCAGATTAATATTGCATTTAATGATATTATCATCCGTGCTCAGAAACAAAACATGTTTCTTGGTACTTTCTCTGTTAAGATAAAGACATTAATTATAGTAGTATATATATTTTTTGGGGGGCTTTTGAGCTAAAGTACCTGCTAAATGTTATCGCACAGTATGAGCATCTGCAGTAAGTACATATTAGTCAGAAAAGATATTCGTGATAAGAAACCATGCACTGAAAAATCTAGTAAAATCACTGAGTAAAAATATGTTTCTCAGGTTGGTGAGATGAGAAAATGTGCAGCTGGAGACACTCCCTGGTTGATCACAAGTTAGATAATCCCCTGTCAGCAATAATTCCGGAGTGGACACTGTTTGATGTGATGTTCTGTGTTATTTTGTTTTGGGGTGTACTCTCTTTCTCTCTTCTTCATGTGACATCCTGTGATGTTAAAAGGTAGATTCCGCCCTCTCAGCCTGTCCACTAGTTTCATCTTTGTTTACTGTCCTGGTGGTTACTTGTGTGCAGGTGAATGAGGAGAGGGAGGAGCAGAGGAAGCAGAACGGAGGGCTGCATGATGAAGAGGCTCCCAAACAACACAGGAAACCTGAGAGGGATCACAGGTGAAAATACACAACAACATCAGCAAAGTCACTGTCTGGTTTTCACAGTCAGATCTTATTAATTAGTCTAAAAACATTTCTGTAATAAAAAAGTGACAGCATGCTATTAAATTAACATACTAATGAAATCAGAATACTTAAGTGAATGCTATTATTGTTTGTTGTGTTATAAAGTATGTAGAACTCTCATTCTGCATCACCGTGGGTTGTGTTGCCAATAAAACACACAATATTTGTTCTCCAGATTTTTCATTATTTTCCTACTTTGCTTAAGTTGCTTAATAATAATACATGAATTGTAGCTCAAAGTTATACACATAATAAAACACATAAGAAAGGATGAAGTGCATAAATAGAGTGCTTTTAAAAAAAGTATATAAAAAAAATATTAATATACAAGGGTCTTAGAACTAAATGCAAATTTAAAATATGTCATGTTTATAGACATTAAAAATACCCACTAGTGCTGCAATCTACGGTGTTTTCAAATGTGATTTTTCCTCCTTTATTTTGGATTTTTTATTTTGGACTTTTTGCGTCATAAGTGATTGAAAGGTCAATAAATTGTAAAAAATAAAATAGCTTTTGCTACCTCTGTATTTAACATCCATTTTAACTTTCATATTTATGAAGTTTTTACAAAAAAGCTACAATGACATGTTTTGGAACTTATTATCCAGCCACAGAGAACTCACAGAAATCAAACTTCTACAGTATTTCTTTATAAACTTGATATTGGCTGATTTCAGCAGTAAACTGATATACTACTGCCTCTACCAGTAGTATCTGACCAGTGAAGGAAAAGTACTGCAGTAACTTAATATTCTTGCCACATAGGTCAGCAGAAAAGATCAGGTTCCCTAGCAAAGATTACAGTTTCTTTCCAAAATAAGACACTCATATGTGCAGTGAAAATGGCATATGTGAGTGATTTAAAGATTATCAGCATCTCATAAAATTAAAAAAAAGAAGTATAATTGAAAGCAAATGTTTTACAATCTTATTTTGAAAACTGTGGAGATGTCTTTGTATATTTGGTCCACAGTGTTTGCATATGCTGGACTGGTGCGTCTTAAACAGACAGGGATTTATTGACACGAGTCTTGACATTTTTCTTGTTGAGGTATTCCCTGAGGCATCCTGCAGAATAACTGAAAAGCACATCTGAATCAGATTTACACACAAACAGGCAGTTTTTGTTCAGCTTTCAGCAGAAGAGTGTTTTTTATAACATGGGTAGCACACAGTAAATCCCCAGCTTAAAAGCTGAGCTGTAACCTTATCTTTGCAAAGGTGATTGTTGGTATCTGTATGGGGGCACATGCACTGTCTAGTTGTGTGTTTGTTTATCCATGAAATAGTTAAATCCTCAAGCGTATGTTTAAATATTCAGTGTGTATCAGATGTCTGGTGTTGACCTATATGTGGAACAAACTTTTCAGTTTGGAGTGAACAGCCTTTGTCTCTGTTGTGATCTGTTTTTGTACTCTGATCTGTGGGTTCACACGTCCGGGCTCAGTCGGGGCAGTGTACGCTCCCCTGAGGTGTCTGTGGGTGAAGACCAGGACGACGCTGCCCGCCTGGAAGCAGAGCGCAAGCTGGAGGAGCTGAAGCGCCGCCGTGACGATGCTGAGAGTGAGGAGTTTGAAAGGATGAGACAGAAACAGCAAGAGGCCGAAGCTGAGCTAGAGGAGCTGAAGAGGAAGAGGGAGGAGAGGAGGAAGGTACTGGAGGAGGAGGAGTGGCAGAAGAAGCTGCAGGAGGAGGAGTTGAAAGCCAAAGAGGAGGTAGGGAGGAGAGAAGTCATTTATAAATTATATTTGATCAGTGCATGGCTATTCACCATTTGTTAGAGTTGAAATGAAATTTGAATTCTCACTTTAGAGATAAAAAGATAACGCTGCAACTTCTGTGCACATTTTTCCACTTTGCAGCAGCTTAAGGATGTTTCATTAGAAAGAGCATCTAAACCTCCGGGTGTCTTTCCCATGGCAGCAGTTAAATAACATTTATGAGCTATGTTGCTCTGAGACATGATGTCAGTGAAACACACCATACAGAGCCTGCTAACTCACAGAGTGCTGTCAAATCTCACTGCAGCAGAAAGTCAAGTGATCAAAACACTGTACATTTCAGTGTTCAGTGTGACTATAACATGTGAAATCATGTACAGCAGTGATGCTCAAGGAATGGGTCGGGATCCACAGATGGGTTACTGGAGATTTTTTTGGGACCTCTAAACAAATTTGCAGAATTTTCCCAACCTTTTAGTCAAGATTTTTGTCTTTGTTTAAAATAACATGTATCGATTGAAGTTATATGAAAATGCTTTGTTTTTTTTAAACAATCTGTTGTTACAGATATGCCGTACATTAGTTGATACTATGTGCACAAATTTGCTCTTTTCACAGTTAATATGGTGATTTGGGGCTTCTTGATCGATTGTGATTTTAAAAAAGCAGGTCTTCATATGGAAAGTTTGGTAAACTCTGATATACAGGATGCTCTAATCACAGATTGCACCCCCAACGACCTACAAGAATTTGATTTGATGGATTTAATTACCGGCACTGACATCAATGATGTTAATGAACATCCATGACGAAAGCAACATCACAGGAGAAAAATAAATAATACTTAAAATTATTAGTAGAGCCTTGACCAGTGTACGACAAAACACATGGGATGTAACCTATTTTAATAAATGAGCAGATATTATTTTTTGATTTGATAAATCTTTTTTCTAGTTACCACTTACTGTTGATGTAGTTTTTATACCTGTGTGAGCTGTAGCTTATGCATCACAGGACACACAGGCCTAGTACACATACTGCATCAAGCTGACAAGCAATTAGCTCTTATCTTCTGCACCAGCGTGAGAAGAAAAACTACTTTCCATTACCAGCAGGTGGTGGTAGTCTGGATTCATCATTAAATGGGGGAAAACAGAAGAATTATTTGGCAGTGGGTGGTGTGTATACAACGTTTATTTATCCGGTCTTCACACAGATGAATGAATGGTTTAGTACCTTTATGATGGAGTTATAGTTGCATACACCCTTTCTAAATAAATGAGGAACTGGTGGAAAAATGTATATACTGTACATGTGTATGAGCCTTTTTAGTGTTGACCTGGGAAGTGCTGTGGACGGTCATTGACCCCCTGATGGCTGACCGTTTTTATGATTTGTCCTGGGTTTAAAACCTTAGTTATATTATCTGTTCATACATCACTAATTCACTCATGTCAGTTCTTTCTTGTCATCCTTATGTATCTTAAACTTTAAAAGCTCCTCTCTGTGTCTTTACATAATGTGCTAAATTGCACGACGTTGTTCATTCTCCCTTTCAACATTTCACCCAGCAGTCTTACTATTAGCCTGACTGGTGTTCTTTGTTGATCTTGGCTCTGAATGTGGCGGCCCGTCTCTCTCTCTATCTGCCCCTGTTTTTCTCCTCTTGTGTGATGTTAATGAGGCCTTTTGGTTTCTAATTAAAATATGGCCCAAAGATACAGAGAGACTAATTAACCAAGAAAAGGCTGTTGGAAAGGGCTGATACACTGCCAACCACCAGCTCTTCTCTTAATACAGTACAAATGGCTCATACATTTTTCTTTTTTTTTTCTTTTTTTTTTTGGGGGGGGGACTTTACAAAAGCCTTATTTTCGTGATGCAGGCAATTGCTGTAAATAAGATTTGGTTCAGAGTAATTGAATTTGCTCCTGACCTGATTCACTGAAGAATTTAAGTAAATAATTTAGAGAGTGGCACATATCTATTGTCTGCTGGCTGCATGTCTCTTAGTAACTGATGCTAATATGATAGTATAAAAAACTTGCCACCAGTCAAACTATGGTATTAATAAGTGCAGTTTCATTTCTTATTTATTTTTGTAAGATAGTCATTTAACTTAAAGTGGGTTCATCAAAAAAATGTGATTTATTTTTTACCCCAAAAACACTGTAGGTAACTTCATTCCCTGGTAAAATCATCTGGTGTAACACTGAAACACTGCTTCAGGTTTCCAGCAACAGCAGAGGTTTATTTTGTCTAAATAGATTAGAGGTTAAAATCCAACATGGCAGAAGAAGCAAAGAACAGAGCACCGCCTACATACAGTATGCTCCAATTGGACTGTTACCAAGTTCCCACTCAACATAAAATATCCAGGAAAACTTTGCCTCTCAGTTTCTCTTGAATGTTGTGCTCATTAACTTGCTCAACCCTATACACGTCCATGTTTCTTAGGAGGAGAAGAGGAAGATGAAAGAGGAGATTGAAAGGAGGAGAGCTGAGGCTGCTGAGAGGAGACAGAAGGTGGAGGACACTATGGATGGAGATGATAAACCCTTCAAGTGTGTCAGCCCCCGAAGCTCCTCTCTGAAGGTCAGTCCATTGTTTTTAACCCCTCACCTCCACCAGCAATTGTCACTCCAGTTTTATTTTGCCACATAACCATTTGCTCAGTCCTTCACCAACATCAGTGTTACCACCCTTGGCACACATTCCATGGAAAAGCACATGAGCGGTTTGTAAAATGGCAGCAGATTTACAATAAATTTACAGTAAATTTACTGTAAATGAAAATGGACATAGTCTTTCAGTTTGAAAGGTGTCACACAGGAAGTAGGACAGAAGTAGCAGTTATTCAACAGGTGGCCACTTGCTGAATGGAGGTCTATAGAAAAATGAGCTTCTCCTTCTCACTTGATTTATAAAGTCAGTTGACATTTTCTTGAGGACTTAATGGCCTTAATCACTACTTTCATGTCTTCTACAATAGAACATGAAGTCGATTCTGTTTCCATTTAAAAGACAATGAAGCACGACACACATGACTGGACACCAGTGTGATTGACAGCTGATAGGGGCCTGGTCACAGGTGATGTTGATGAATTTTAACATCACCTGCAACTTACTTGGCCCCAGTCAAATCATGAATCTTTATATCTTTAATCAGTTATACCACATGAATTAAACATAGAAGATTTACTCAGCTGTAGCTAGCTTTACTAATCAGGATAGCATTACCCCTGGAGCTTGTAGCAGATTTCAGCAGTTTTGTTTCTGTTAATAGTAACCCAGTTACCAAGACATAATAATCCTACTTTCCTAGTTTCTTTTTTCCTATTCTGTGGTCTTCTTGTTGCAACTGATAAGCACTGATTGTGGAGGCATAGATACTTAACATAAAACTCAATGTATACCTGAAAACAATGAGTTGCCTTACGTTTTCAGCAAAATAGTGCCCATGATGTTGGAAAATCCTACAGGTGAGATAGATACAGTGCTTACAGCTCTTATCCAATTAATTAGAGCACCTGTCATAAAAATGAGAAAACATAAATATTTTAAAAATCTCTCAAAAACTAAGGATGTTATTGTTATTTATTTGGCAAAGAACAAACAAAATTAACGTTTTTCTATGCCCAAATGTGAGCTGCTCACTGGGCTTCTCTGGGAAGTGAGAAATTAAACTATTAATTAATAGAACTAAAACTATTTTTTTTTTTTTGGTCAGGAATGCAAGCAAATAGCTATTATTTGACATCTTAGACAAGAAATAATAATACTTTTTTTTTTCTTTTTTTTTTAAACAATAATACATTTGAAAGCTCATGGCTAACATTATATTTTAGCATTAAAAATATTATTTTGGTTTAACAGCTTCTACATACTGTTGTATTTGCCTTTATTGAAACATAGAAAATAATTTTAATAATTACCAGTTCGGTTAATTTAGGTCAGCTACTTTAATGGTGGTCTAATAAATGAGTTAAGCATTGTGCAAAATGAGCAACAGTAAGTATGCTCATCATTACTTGGTCTAACAATTACACATACAAAGCAGCACACAATGAAATCAAGTTGTTTTCAATACAAAAAGAAATAATTAGCTCATCATCTAATTGCTTTTAATCTAGCTGTTTACAAATATGAAAAGATCTAACAGCACACATCACATAACCCATAATTACATCATTAAAACAGTAAAGTAGAATCACAAGTGTACAGACAAATTATTGTTGCAGTCCTGAAACCCATGATGATGAAGTTTTATGCCACAAGAAGATGTTCTTTGTAAAACCAAATAACTCAATTCAATGTCTCAGTTCAATTTTCCTTCATTAATTTTTCTATGGGTCTTGTGTTTGTGTCCTGTTCAGCAGTGTTGTCAATATAAGAGCTACCCACATTTTGCAAATCCCACTCATCTGGCTATGCAGCAAAGCTGAAACTAAACATTCACAATATTTGGAGAGATTTAATGCCAGATTACTCACGTCTGTCCATCTGAATGATGTAAATTTCTTAGTGAGATGGACACTTTCATGAATGGAAAGAGCATCAATGAACTGAGATAGAGATGTTTATAAGTCAGCTGCTTGCAAAATATGGACTTTTCATTGACTTCTTAATCTGTCAAACATAGGTCAGACATGTGGAGAAAAAAAAGAAAAACAACCCATCATGTCATGGCAAAATGTGGAGAAATGTTTCCTCTGCCAACCCCAACATAATGAAAATTGAGGACAACTTTCAGCCAGTTGAGAAAATCTGATTCATGACATTTAGCAGTGAAATTTCAGAATTGACACAGGTGTGCTCAAATCGCATTAGAATCAAGTAGTTTGTTTGTTTGTGGTGAGTTTTTTTTTTTTTTTTTAAATATTGTTCATCTGTAATTGCCTCCCAGACAGAGCTTTACTTCGTCATCATGTTCACTGTAGGTACTGTATGTGTGTGTGTGCACGCACATGTGTATCAATTAAGGATGGGTATCCTTAGGCTTTTATTGATTGTGATACTAATACCGATAAGGTGTATTGACACTGATCAATACCCTTATTGATAATTTTCTTTAATTTGATTTTTAGGAAGCAAGCCCAAACATTTCAGTGCTGATCTTCCACAATGGCTGAAATTCTGTAACAAAGTTGGAATGAACACAACCTAAATATTAATAGTGCTATCATTTGTCCTGGCTTATCCATGCTTAGCTGGTGACCAGTGACAGACCAATACCAATTTTATGCGGGTTCTCGATACCCATCCCTAGTGTTGATGCATCTGTCTGTTGCACGGTACTGTGTGTGAATTGTGTCTTTGCAGTATAGTACTTTTTTGCTTTACAGTGGGTCTGTATACATTTGTACTGTCTATGTTTTATCTTTTAACTGTGTGTTTATGTGCCTGCCTGTTATTACTTATGTCGTGGGGACTTAAATCTGTTTACATAGTCAAATGGTGAGGAATTGTCTTCCTTCTGTCCTTCCTTAAAATCAAGTCCCCAATAACAAAAATGACTACACTTTAAGGTGAAGACTTGTTTTAAAGTTAAGCTGAAACCAGCATAACTCTGCTTTATACTGTAATTGAAGTACAGTGTTCTCGTAGAGGACAGCGGGAAAGGATGAAGGACGGGCCGCAGGGATGCAGAAACGTGATTATAGTTAACAGGATTACTTTAAATGTGATCTGATGGCTGGGCCCTTAAAAATGCATCAGAGAATGGGGAATTTCCTGCCAGGGAGTATTTTGGGAACTCCCACACTCAGTAGCAGCCGAGTGCGAGGTCCTTTTTTTCCACAGAGGCAGAGGGGAGACAACTGTGTCTGCTGTGTCCTCTTTTCTCTGTTTAAATGTTTTGTGAGCATCCAAGGAGAGCATGTGTTGCCCCTCTTATTAGCCTTTTTGTCATACATCATAAACAATCCTGTGACGTTCCCACAGTCCAAAAGCAGAGAAAAATCCTGCTTGTCCTCTTTCTCCCTCTCTTTCCCTCACTCTCTCTGTCTCAGTGGTCAGGAAAATTAATCTTTCTGAGCATACGGAAAAATATGTCAAATATCTATACATGGAAGCTTTTTTTAGTTTAGTAATTTGTGGTAAAAAGGTAAATGTTGTGTAAGTTACTGAAAGAATAAACAAAAGAGTGTATTTGCATTTTGACCTAAGACCTTAAGACACATAACAGGTCTTACAGTGAAGCTCCTCATACCAACAATAGAGCTACTAGAAAAGCATGGATGTCAAAAGGAAGCTTTGGTTAAACATCTGTTTTGAGGCTACTGAAGAGTGAAAGGATAATATTGCATTGCAGTGATGTATGCATAAGGGGAACATCACTGCCTACCAAAAGGCTTTTTAATGTTTCTCTACAGATTGGAGAGAGAGCAGAGTTCCTGAACAAGTCAGCGCAGAAAAGGTAAAAATGCAACATAAGATCACGTCTCAGTAAGTTTTTTTAATTGCACATATGTGCCTTGCAGTAATAACTCCAAAATGTATCCACAGCAAAATTGAGTGTCCACTGTCAAGGATTTAAAGCCCAAATGTTATATAATATTTAAAGTGCTCCCATTTTTTATGTGCTAACTGTGTGCTTTTGCCCAGCAGCACAGTGAAGGCGTCTCATTCTCCTGTGGTGTCCAAGATAGACAACAGGCTGGAGCAGTACACCTCAGCTGCTCAGGTTTGCATTGATTCAATTCTAAAAATCTAAAACTTGTGCCATTTCAAACATTTAGCAGAGTCCATTTGGGATTACACAAAACCGCCGTGTCTGTCAAACACCAGCAATATAAAAAGACATCTTTCAGGAATACATGTGCAGCACGAGAAAGTATAAACTCAGTTACAGCTTTTCATGATCTCTATATACTTTATAAATCATATTGATGTAGAACATGTGAAATAAATTATCAACCCAGACGGGGAAAAATGTTACAAGCATTAAGCTTAAAGCCACTGCTTTGTGTGTACAGAGAGAGAACAAGGAGTCTCGATCCCCTCGCTCTGGAGCTGTGGATCTGCCCATGGTCACCGACAGCATACGAAACATCAAGAGCATGTGGGAGAAAGGCAACGTGTTCAGCTCACCTGGAAGTGGTGGGAACACGTTCAAGGTAAAAGATGAGGTGGTGGGAGAAAGCAGATTGAACTTCTTCCCCCTTCTGATCTGGTATTAACATCTGTCCCCAGTGATCTGATCACATGCTGATCCTTAAGTGCATGTTTTAATGTCCTCAATGTTTTCTTAGCTACAGTCACAGAAACCATATTAGAAGGTGGTTTAAGGATGCATGTGGCCACATTCCTGAGCATGCATGAACACACTCTCTGTCCACAGAATGCATTAGGGACCACCTCCTCAGCTGACATCCTCTGTTCTGCAGCAGTCTTCTATTTTTACACAAATCAGTATTCAAACATTCATTAATTTGCAGCCACTGCCATAATATTAACACTGACTGGCACATGGTTTCTATTGGTTTCTAATGGTTTTAATTTATTTCAGCGCTTTGATTCACTCAGCTTCTCATGTTCGCCAGACTGACATGACTCAGAGCTCAGTGTGTGGATACAGAAATCATAAATTCAGATTTTCAAATAGGCTCTGTGTCACTACACATTATGTTGACTATGTCAGAGATATATAAGATATGTGGTCATGTTACCTGTATGAGAACCGTCCTATATTGTCGCCTTCAACCAACACAGCAGAAGTACAACAAAATCAAATAATAATGGAGGAGGCTGCTTTCTTGTCAAGCTAAATCTCACACAAATCTGCTACAGTAGCTTCCATTTCTGAATTTCCCCTTTTCTGTTGCTGCCGATGTATTATGTAAAAAGTTATTTGTGTGCATGAATGTCAACTGTCAAATCTGATCCGTAATTAATCAGATTCAGGAGGATTTTAAAAATGTGTCTGGTAATCTGAAACCTTTTCTTCTCTCTCTTTGACTCTCTGCCTGTCTCATCGACACATTCACACACAAGCATGTTCATCATCAGACATATTTGTACAGTCAAAGTCAGTAAAAGCAGTCAGTATGTATTTGAATTAAGGGTGGGGCACCAGATCCGTCCTTAGGAGACACATCCAAGACACATTTAAATGCCAGGTGTAAACAGTCCTGCTTAAGGCTGCCCACCCGTGATCACTGTAGACAGATGTTAATACCAGGTCTGAACAGGGACTTTGTGTCTGTCTGTGTGACTGAAGCAGAATGACAGAGAGAGAGAGGAAAGAGCCCAATTCACAAGCACTTCCTGCTCTGCCCTGTTGCTGATAATGACGAGGCTTAGTTGACTTCTGACCCTGTCCAAACAGGAAGCAGCTGTGATGAAGACGGGCGTGGCAGGCCGCATCAATGACTGGCTGAATAAAACCCCGGAGAGCAGCAAAACGCCAGGCGGAAGGCCAGCGGTAGGTTGTTGCCGTAGCAACCTCTGTAACTACAGATTACAAGTTTCGGACATGTATTTCACAGCTTGAGGCCTTATATGGAAAAACAACAACAAAATGGCAGAGGCATTTGTGATGATTGATCTGGTTTATTGTTGTTCATGTTTATATTTATGTAGATTGACATGGATCCTCTTTGAAAGCAAATCTTTCACTTTAACTAAGCATGATTGGTCCCTACATGAAATTTAGTTAGGGTTAGGGTTTTGTGGTTTGTTGTTTCACATGAGAGATTACATATGTTGAGGCTCAGATCAAAAACCTAGACATGTCATTGTAATGTGTGAAACTGCAACAGTCAGTATTTAGCTCATAATGTGACGAGAGTTGACGGATTGTTTGGTCCCTGTCAGTCAGATCCGATCAAAACACACCCACACAAATCCTATGAATAATACTTCAAATGAATCATGGATGTTAAACGCAATACAGACAAATGGAAAACAGAGTTTTGGTGGTTTTAACTGATTTCACCTCACGTTTCACACATGGATGCATTTACTGTCTTCAGAACTGTTTAAATTCTCACTAAAAAGTATATTTGTGTTATAAAGTCGGTAGTCAGGCACAGAAACAGTGACTCTGGACTTCCTGAGCCATTTTCACTCAAACAAATTCAAAAATTCTCAAATAGTTAATCATAGTTCCTTTTAAATGATGCAGTAGAAGCATGTAAGATTGTCCATCATAAATGTTTGTGAGAAGTCATCTGTCTGGCACCACCTGGTGGTCACTAGTCAAAACAACTTGTGAAGATCTTGTTAAACTGCACCTTGAGGTCTGTCATAATATCCAAACAATCACTTAATCCTTTTATCTAAAGCTTTACACCAGACAGTAGCCTTGTGGCACTACACCAGAGCACCAGTAAATAAACTTTAACCAAATATTTATGTTAGGTCTTCTCATGCTGCAGATTGTGGCTTTGCTAAAATCAGTAGCACAGATATTTACGACAGAGAGAGAGAGAGTGATCAACAGGTGAGAGAGTGTGTGTCAACCTTTGTTCTTATTCCTTAAGCTCTCCATGCTCCCATGTCACGCCTTCCCTCCATAATGTCAGCTACTCTGCCAATGTCACAGCATGACACCTATTTTTAAAGTGACCTACAAACGCCCAGCACGTCAAATTTAATGCTTTGTGTTTGCCTCCTGTTTTCACAGGACCTTAAACCTGTTGACGTCACCAACAAGAGGAGTCTATGGGAGAACAAAGGAGCTTCTCCAACCAAGGTAGCTCCTGTTCATTTCAAGCCATCCAATCTGTAGTTTATTTAGATGACGTTTTAACTATTTCTAATCAAAGGTTTTCCAGTAAATGGCAATCAGAATAGGTGTGATATTGAAACAATAATGATATATTATAAACTGGATTGCACAGTATTTTGATCATAGTGTGGCAGAAATGGGAGTAACACTCATGTTTGTTTGTTTTTTTTTCAAGAACTCTCATAGCTAGTTGATCTCACCATTAAATCTGGAATAAGCCTGGAGAGGTAAACAAGTTACTGTAAATGTTTTTCAAAATATGCTTGTCACACAGTGAGCTCACTCTCTGCTGTCACATTGTGGATTTGTTTTGCTCGATGTTCTGCTGTGGTTCCACACTGCTGCTTATTTCAATCTTCACAATTCAAGTTTCAGTCCGAAAGGATGTTTACCTCTGTTTATTTGGAGGTAATTGACTTTGGTGTACTTAAACACACCAAGTGAATAGCACCCTGTAAATAAAGATTCTTTCCAAAATGTACATACGGCAATGAGAAATCAAAGTTCTCACTAGTAAAATGTTTTTGCCAAATGCTCCCAGTGTTGTAAAATAAAGGAGTAAAATTAACCTTTTAGCAGTAATAGAGTGGAGCCAATTTTAAAGGAGGATTACGCTCCTGACTCCATTAACACCCTTAACTCGTTAAAGCAACAAAATCCAGAAGACTACAGTTCAGTGTACTGTAACTACTGTCTTTTTCAACTGCAGGCTGAAGGCTTTTCACAAATGGCTGTATCACATCACCGCTCTTTGCTCTGACATCCACAAATCACTGCTCTCTGTCTACTCATTCCAGCTTCACTTGACTTTTTATTGCCCTGATGGAGAAAGTGTTTACAGCTCTTTTTACAAGAGGCAGGTTGACAGATTAAAATCACTGTGATCACAGCACATTTTCAAACGAGCCTCACCCGAGTCAAGTCAATTAAAGATATCCTACCAACCAACTTATTTTTTAAATTAACTCTTCTTCCTGCCCCGGTAGTCGTGTTTTCCCACAGCCAACAGCTGCCGACCAGGCCGAGGACTGTGGTCAGCTACAGGGAGTAGTGGGGTTGGAGGAATGCACTAGGCGGCGGTCTGCACTGACGTAAAAAGATCTCTGGAAAGGAAAGGTAGCGGTTAGTAACCTGGTCCTTGGCTTACCGTGCTATGCTGTGATGTCAGGGAAGGAAAGATAAGCAGGATGAGGATTGGCGACATGTTCAAGAGTCTGTATGGGTGGAAGTGATGGCTTGCCACCTTGATGAGGCTTTGCAGCTATGTTTTGCCAGCTGTGTAGGTCTTTGCTACTGTATTACCTTCCTGTCTTTGTGTCTTGTAGGCGGCAGGCAGGGGAGAGACCAAATCAGTCGCCAACGGTGAGTTTTTTATAAGGCACCAGAAAAGTATTAGCTTGTAACTGTGGAGTCTGTGAATGTGTGTAAGCAAACAAATGGGTTGGCAGGTATGTGAGCATGTAAACTGCTGGTTTCTGCTGAACTTGTGGCTCAGAAACTCTGAAACACTGTTTTGTTCTCAGGTTTGTTGCTTTTTTCCCTTTTTGCTTTCAGACAGAAACAAAAGCCCCAGAGGAACATTTAATCCTTTATTTGAAGGAAAAACATGGACTTTCCTAGGATGAATTTGTTAACAGTGTATATGAAAAAAGAAACATGCAAACTGACCCACAAAGACATGTTGCATGTGGAGCTCACTGGTTGATGGATGGAGGAATTGTGACTCTCCACAAACCTGTATATATAAATGAACATGCCAGCTGTCAGTCACTCTGGTGTCCACTTATATGTGACATACTTTATCATTTTCTCTAAATGGAGACATCATTTACAAATTAGACTGAGACCACTGACTTTTTAGGAAATGTTTACTGGTGTTGGAAATTAAGTGAGAAGTAGGCTTATTTTCCCACTGACCTCCAACCAATTAGTTTCTGTTTCATGTGCATGTATGTAACTAAACCGCCCAAAAGATAATATAGATAAACATCAGTTTATCCAACATGTTCCAACATTCAGTCATAAACATGTCTGAGCCACGCTCACCTTTGTGCAGTCCATCTTAGAGCTGTGACCTTCTCATTAGGTTTGTCATCTTGTCACAGGCCGTTCGATTTATACAACGGCATGTGTCCAAATTCAATAACTGACCCAGTAATTGCCTACGCTGTGTCTTTTTTCAGGCTGCTGTTTAGCCTTTTGCTCCACGGCGTTTTAGGATTCCACATCAACATTGTTTGCTATTTTAAACTCACATCTGAGTGCAGCCTCCTCCTCGTTTTGTTCCACTCAGCGGGCAGAAGACGGGGTTTTTGTCCTTGAGGGATTCCGCACACATCTGCGTCATGTGTTGCTTGTTCAGCGCACACGTCACATGCACACACACACAGACGCAGACACATTAAAATAGCAATTTCACCCCTGTAAACCCACTCAATAGCCATCTTGACGCCACTCAAACCTTTTTGCTTTTCCACTCATGTGCACATCCACTTCTGCTGCTCAAACCGCAGTGTTCCTGCCAGGTCAGTTTGTCACATTAATAGCTGGTATGTTGGAGATTAGCACACAATCACAGTCTGACTCAGAGGATGACAGAGGCTTTGTATAGATTTTGTGTTTCTTGCCAGGAGTTGGCTGCAGACATTTGACACCACACCTGGACCACATACAAGTTAACAGCCTCACACTCTCCACATACTTGGCTCTGACCGAGAGCTTCCAAAGTATGTTCACAGTTCTGATGTTGGTGGATATTTAACGCTCACAGAATTTACTGAATTTAGAAAGACGTAAGTAGAAAAGTAAGAGGAATAAAAACCTGGTTTATGGCATAATTTAGGACTCCTCAGCTCACGCTTCCCTTCCCAAAGTGCCTCAGTGAACTACGGTGGCCTGTCAATACCAGCAAGAGTATTGTTCTTTGTTTTCGAAGTGATCCATCACTTCAAAATGCAGCACAAGATAGCGGCTTCTATAGAGCAAGGCCATTTCCGAAAGTAAGTGTAAAAGGCTTATTCCAAGCCCACAAAAAAACAAACAATTACACAAACATACTTATGTGTAATAATTCAATTAATCCTACTAAATGCTACACACTGGACCTTTATAAACCTTTACATTATAAAGAACTAAGTTTTCACCAAAAAATACAGGTCACTAAAGACAGAATGGTTCATTCTTTGGCACCATAAGTATCTGTACAAGATCTCTACAGTTTTTTTTCTAATTGTGTTTGGATCTTTGGACATTCTCCCGACAAATGAAAGACTTATAGCATGACTAAATAAATACAAATGTAATATAACTGTCACCAGCCATTCGTAGAGGTAATATATGTGTAACTGACATTTTGTTTTGGAGGCAAGAATTCCTAGTTAGAGCAAATTGTTAATGAAGTTTGGTTGAGTCAAGCAAACACCCTCAAAAACACCACTGATAGTCATAAACAGAGTAATGGGGAGAAAAATACATTAGTTTATATTTTTCATAAAACTTAATACATAAAACAGTATACTTTTTTTGTTTTTTTTTTGTTTTGGAACCCCGTGCCTTTACGCTGCTTGTTCACGGCTTGATTTCTGCTCTTCTCCGTGTTCTTTGTGCTTGGTTTGTGCCTTTGTGTCAGAAGGTCGGAGTCATTAACCCACACCTGTTTGCTGACTTAGTCGAGCTGCTGACGGACTCATTTTGTGTCTGTCACCAGGGATGGGACACTAATGTCTTGAAGAGCTGGGGACCAACGACAATCCAAGACGCTTCCTTTGACTTTGTCTTAAAAACCAAATATATCGACCACACTCTCAAGAGGGACCCTGAGAAAACAGAAGGACAGGAGAGACGCTGTCTGAGCACTGTACTGACACAAGATCATATTTTTTTGTACGGTTGCCACGTATAGTGCCTTTGCACGATGATTTTTGCTTTCTAAAAGAAACAAAATGCTGTGAAATTTGGACATTGTAATTACTATTACTAATTACTTTATACAATCCTGCCAGGAAGAAGAAAAACTAATTAAACTTAGATTTATCAGTTGTTGTCCGAAACAGTGTAGATGAGTTAAAAAGTTTCCACGTTCCAAAGAGATGGGTGAAATCAGTCCTCTCCCTCATACAGGTCATTTTCCATCTCTGTCTCTTTTTTATTTATATTTAAAGCAAAAGCTTCACACATTGCTATTTTATTCATCGTTCACCGGTTCAGGATAGAAATATTAGCACTTATAGAATTTAGCTGATTTCACGTTTTATTTTGTCCTACCAATAGTGCAGCAATGGTCTGAGTAATATATGTTAGCACATGTGATGTTTTGAATATGACCTATCATACTGTATCGTATATAACATCTTTATACTCAGAACAAAAGCTTTTTTATATCCACAAACTATTCACCAACTGGCAGTTCATTTCAGCAGTGAACCAGCGTGTTGAATATTCAGAAGGCCTTTATGACTTTTATTATCCTTTATGCCATTTTATTTATGTTTGAATGTTTTTTTTGTTTGTTTCCTTTTCTATTCCAAGCTGTTTTTGTAGCTTTTGTACCTGTTTGATCACTTTAAAATCTTCAGACATTCCTCTTTTGAAAAGCAGTACCTTTGCTGCTTCAAAGCTGTAGGTTTTTTAATGTGGGAAATCAGCAAACCACCTTTTTTAAAAATCTAGTTTGAACTCCTTCTGTTTCTGCCTCTATGCGCACTCTAATGCTCAGCAATAGTTCCTAATAAGGGGCAAATCTGGGTGCCTTTAGCAAATATAGCAAGATACTAGTACAGTCCAAGGATATTTACCACTATGTAACTTCTGGCCTTATGATTGCACCATTTATGACAGCTGAGGTAAAACTACATTAAAGCCTCAAAGCAAAAGTATGATATACAGTCTGATTTAGATTTTTTTTTTCCACTTACATGGTCTTAAGTAGCACATTCCCTTTTCGCTTGTTTATTTGCGGCACAAGCTTTGACAAGTATGTGAACGGTTTGCTGGGGCATTAAATTGATCCATGTCACTGCTCAAAAGTCTGACAATGGCTCCTGAAAAGAGCAGGGGAGCTCGACCAAAATATGATACACCATGATGTAATGTGACATTTTTGTTTTCTTTTTTGTTTTTTGTTTTTTTTTTTAATACAATGGTCTCATAATGACTCGTTCTTTTTCTCCAACCTTGTGTCCATTTTTATGTTCTCTCTCTTTTTTTTTTAAACTAGTTTGACTTGCCATGTTTAACCAGACACATGTTGTTTGTGTAGTGCTAAGCCTATGCAAAACACACTCTCTGTATTCTCTCTGAACACTCCCAATGTCATACAAGTGGGCAGTTTCCAACTGGATGGATGTTTTAAACATTGTACCTTTTTACAACAACAGCAATAAAGACATTGAGGTATTCCACACTGTTGCGTGTCCATATTTAACGGCCCGCCACTCTACCATTGACCGCATTATATACACTACTACAGTGTTGAACTCATTTGTTTTGTCTTGAGGCCTTTGAACAAACGACATGTAGCTTTTAAAATACGGCAAATATAAATTGTTTTATGGTAATGGTTAAACAATCTGAAATATAATACCGCGTCTGTTTTCTTTCATCTCCAATCATTTTGTAGTACTTCCAAACATTTCCTCAAATAAATGCAATGTAATTTATTTAACATTTTACACATATTAATCACCCTCTTCTTCATCTTTGCAGCACAGGCTAAACACGAACATCATATTGATTATTATTCACTGCTGTAGCGTCGCTCCTCGATGTTTGGATATGACAATTTAGCCCACATGAAAATAGTAGCCAGTTAACTCACTATAGTGAAAATAGTCAGCTTTGAAAAGAAACAAAAAAGTTGACAGATCTACAACATGTGAAAGATAACTGTTATATATATTATACATTGTGCTTCTTTCGCCGCTGGGACCACAGTTGCCTTAATTACCCACATCTTAAAAATGTGAGTATATACAGTATATAGTGAGCATTTAATGGTTAACGGTGGATGGAACAGGTCCTTCATAAACATATGCTCTCATCCCAAATGCCAATTTTCACTTTAATTCAGTAGCACAGAGCAGCCCTTTTTCTTCTTAAGAAACAGAAAGAAACAACAGCCCATAAAATAACTTTTCTAGATCTATCATGTTCCCAGCCAAAAGCTCATTTGAAGTGGAACAAGTTAAATTGTATTTTCAATTTCAGGCCCAGAGAAACAGATGATGAGGGACACTCTTGAAGGCAGCATTCCCCTCCAGGTATAACTCATCTTTCTTTCTGACCCCAACAATAGAACTGACAACCCTACCCACTGGTAGAAAAGATATGTGGTCACGTGACAGACAGGGGTGTATTAAGTATATGCTTTTTGGTGGGTTGGATGATTGAACTTGTCTCTATCTGGATGTGAAGATAAGACTTGAAGTTGCTGGTAATTCCATTTCTTCCTCTGGGACATTCAGGAGGTAAGAGCAGGAGCGTGACCTCCGAGTGCCTTAATAACACTTTGCATCTTATTTGAAGTTACATTTTTATCTTTTTTTTTTTTTTTTTTTCAAAACGGAAAATGTGTCAAATAAATCTTGATAAATCTGACAAAAAGCTCAAGTGAGCTGTTCTGAATTAAATCCATAAAACCCTTCAGCATGATCTAACAAGTAGCTGTTACTCATACAAAGACATGATTGCTGAATTGAATTTTACGATGGCTTGTCCTTGATCCGAGCAGTGCATATGCTGGTGAAGAAGGTGCTAAGCTCCACGCTGAGAATGTCGTGTTTGTAACATGCTTTGGGTTTGGACTTAATGCTGCCTAATGCTGAAACCAGCAGCCGCAACATTCCTGCCACTGTCAGACTGTGTTATTCCACCGTTTCAGCCAGACGGGGCCTGACCACATGCATTAGAGCAAATACACTTTTAATACCCCAGCCATGACAGCCCACATACACTGTGAATTCTTTTACGGTTTTCCAGTCAGTGCTCTTCCTCAGCCAGATGGTATTTGTCTTTCTCCTTCTCTGCCTCCCCCCATTCTCCTTCTCTTCACATTTCTCTTTCATTGTCTTCTGACGTCGACTGCTCCATCTGATGAAACAAGTAACAACCACACTGGGACCCCAAGCACCACAGTGTTTGAATTTGAGAAGAGATGTAACAGAATTTTGCCAGAAGCAGGACTTTTGTGCAGTAACGATATGCAGGGACGGTGTGAAATGTGGTGTGCAAAGACTGAATGTGCAGCTGGCCCTTTGAAATAAACTGCAGGAGAAAGCGGAGGAGGAGGGAGATTGGAATTTTGGAAGTGGAGCTCATAGTCCAGCATCACCCTTTTAATCAACATATCAAATATAAATCCTTTTATAAATAAACATGTTTCTGTGGTGAAGAATATGTGACATATGACATATCATTACAAATAAAACGTCCCCCAACCAACAGCTGACCAAACTGCAATGACAAAAATAACCTGTGTCCCATGCAGCTCACAGATTTACTGTGACTACGATGAGGTGGGCCAAAACTTTTGTCTAGAGAAGTGACTCAACACCTGTTTAAAAACACACTGCATTATTTTTTTATAAATAGACCCCAGCTCTTCCCCACTGACACCCAGTTTTATGACCAGCTGATTTACAAGGGACTTCAGTGCACAGTCACGCCCTGACACGTAAGGAACCCAGTGGAACCAATGCAGCCTCATTAAATCCATTTCTGTAACCTTGACCTTGACCTCAATACACCCCTGTGTCGTTGTTGCATCTGTATTTATATTTACTTTCATGAAGTTGGAGGACCGATTAAAGAGAAGAGTTACAATATAAGATCAATATGACTCACTAGGCTGAATATGAAGTGACAGCAAGGTTAGTTTAGTTCAGCGTGAAACAACTGAGTGGAGGCCAAGCATAAGCATCTGTGTAGCCACACATAAAAATGAGATGTGAATGCATTAACAAATAATCAGCATTAAAATAAATTCTGGCACTTTTCACAGCATAATGTATTATTGCTTCCTCAGCAGCACCTGCACTCTCTTGACTTTTAGTCCTTGCTACATATTTAACTCCTCCATTTTCTGTCTTGAACTCTCCCTGCCACTTCATTTCATGTCCAAGAGCTGATTGATTGCCTCGAACTTCCTGTTTACAAGCATGATACAGGTCAAATGTTTGTCGAGTCACGTAGACATGACTTTTTTTTTTTTTTTGAGGCTGCACCAAAATCAAATGGAACATTTTGATGGGATAAAAGATGTTGCGCTTCAGTACCAGACTAAACCCCGGCTTGTTATGACATACCTCTAGTGCAGTGAGTCTCTTTGAAGTCTTTTGAGCACCTGGAAAATTGTTTCCGAGTGTACATATCAAAGCTGATGCGCAGCTTGAGTTGCGTCAGAGCGTCTCTGAAGAACTGGTGCAGTCCTGGTAGTTTCAGTGCTGTGCAGACTCCTGCAGCCTTCATCAGTGCCAAGAGGAAATGGCTGAGGATTAGGCCTGGAGCTGCTTAAAGCCCCGGGCTTCTGCTTTGCTGTGCCCATGGTAGAATATTCTCAAATTCTACAACACGTCCAATGCACCATCTTGTAGCCAAGGTTTTTTTCCTTTATGTAGATTTTTTATTTGGCTGTTTGCACAAATGATTAAATGGAGAAGAGTGATAAAAACCATCTGTCCCAGGGAAATCAATCAAGAACTCATAACAGTTGATAAGATAAAGAGGAAAAAGTATGCAGAAGCCAAACAATACAATACTAAATTAAATGTGAGGAGTGCTAATTATTTTTAAAAAGAGAGCTGATAGTCTGTTCATTTGTATGTATGAGCTGTGTCGGTTCACTAATCTCACCAAAATAATAAATTCTGCCACTAACTCAAAACAAGGGAATTCATTTTGAGTGGATGTTCTAATAAGACTTTGACTTTGACTGTCTGTTTTGTTCCTTTTTAATTTAGGTTATTAATCAACAATGTCTGAAGGAGAAGTCGGGCCGGCGATGCAGTAAGTATTTTAAATGCATCAGACCTTATTTTCACCTACTGGTGCAAAAAAAAGTTGATATCTTCATTTCCTCTCTTTTCAGGGAGGAAGGTAAGTAAAAGCTTTTAAAGCTTTTACTGTTTTTAAATGTCACTTCCAAGCTTCCACTGGTAGATGTATCTGACCTGATTATGTCTATTCAGAGGTAGAAACATTTCAAGAGGAAGGTAAGGACTTTTTCATTTGTGTGTGTGTGTGTGTGTGTGTCTGCTGCTCCTACAGTGTCTGCTGTCATTGATGAAAGCCGCAGCGTGGCAGCTGGATGTGTTTTCTGTCTGAATATTAACGCACTTCATTTGTCAATGCCGAGAGGTCGACTCATGTGCTATAAATGTCACCTCTGAGTCACAGTGATCTCAATCCCATTTTTAGAATTCATACATCTGTGTAATTTAATGTCCTGACGAACATTGCGTGGAGAATTGTTTTAAAGTGGCTGTCAAGTAAAGATTGACTTCCCATAGCTTTTTTTAAACTGTGATATTATTTGGTCAAACATTACATAAAAATGAATAAAATGGCTTTTATGAAAGCATGAATTTAAAAAAAGAAAAACAACCTATGGTCCACTTTATAGTTTTTAATGCACTTAATAAATCCCAGCTCATTAAAGGAGTAGTTAGGGAAGCAACATAAGTTTGTACAAGGAAAAATGTGTAAGTTTATTTTACAAAGGAGTGATAAAAATAAGGGTCCAACAGTACAGTGGCATACAATAGAAATGGGCAGAGGATGCAGTCCAAACAAAACAAAAGGCAAAAGAAAAAAGCATTAATTAGCAACGTCAGTCAAACAAACAAGGGTCAAAAACAACCTCAGGTAACTCTACACTTTGGTTTTGTGAAGAAAAAAGAACAAAATACAAGGGTGGAACAGCATCAATATACCTAGTGGTTTCTAACAGTGGAAAATCTCTATGGTGCGAGGGCGAAGTCAGTAGTTCTAAGTAAAACTTGAGCCCAACCTTTTTAACATTAACAACAGAAAATGCCGCTCAACATCTTGTATGGGAGCCGGCTGCTTGATATTTTCCGTTTGAGCTGGAACGCCAGGAGGTTCAGTGGCCTGGCCAATCCCTGTCCGGTCCACCCGCAACTCCGCCCACTCAGTCCAATGGCAGGCGAGGAACCACACAGACTAGTTTGCATATCAAAGTATTATATGCACACCAGCCCCTAGTGGCCAGCGGCCGTAACAAGCACATTGTACAGCTTTACAGTAATATTTCCCACAATTACATTGTGGGAAATATTTTTTACTCATGTAGACATATTATCATTGTCACTATTTAAACTTATTGACCTTATCAATATCACTATATACACACAATAATCCTGATCATCATTAGAAACAGTCATACTTATATCTTATAATATTGGTCATATTATCATTATCATAGTTTATTGGAACACCTGTCATATTGAAATTATAAAAATATTTTATTATATAAATATTTGTATAACAAATATAAAAACAACTTGGTTTGGCAAATGACAAACTTTATATACCTAAATAGGAGCTGGCTCACTGGCGTAATCATGCATACCCTTAAACCACTCAAACTCTTTTTTCTGTTCATGAACCCAAGTAAATAACTAAAATATGACATCTTTATCTAGAAATAGTAATATGCTTTTGCTGATTTTGCAGGTGTTGTGTTTTTTTGCTAAAACTGTACATTTGAAAATTCATGGATAACAATAATAATACATTTTACAAAATACAAAAATATAATTTCTGCTAAAGAACTTCTACAGTACGTGCTGGTGTATCAACCATTACAAAAACTTAAAATTCAAAATTGCTAATTATTTTGTATAATTACCAATGCTGTTCATTTAGGGCAGCTGTGGCACCTAGATCTTGCCCAAGGAACTTTGGTATTCATTCCTCAGATTTATATTTCCATAGATTATATTTCTATAGATTAATTCTTTCAATTCCAGAACTAATTCATTCCATAGACTGACTCTGTATCTGTATCGGTGACAGTTGCAAATCACCACATTCTACCTTTTGTTTCACCTGTTTCACACATCAGTATGTATAGATTACATATTATATTTTGGCTTATACTGTTTTCAGTCCTCATGCTAATCCAAGGTAAATTGATCATCATAAGGTCTTGTTTAAGGAAAAAACAATATGACAAAGCACAGGTGCAAAAGATCACATGAATGATGGCTGAGTTCCATTTAGCTTGCTCAGTTTCAGGCTGCATGTTGGCTCACCTGACTTAAATAACTGGAGCGGAGCCATCATTAATATTATCTACGACACCGATCAAAATATATCCGCCCATGAAAAAGCGGTAGAGGGATTTACAACAAAAGCTGTTATTTTCTCAGTAAACTTTGACTTGTTTGGCTACAATAACAGTAAGATATTGTTGAGAACACATAGCAATATCAACAGAGGAAACCCAGTCCTATGTTTCACCAAAACAATGCAATATTAGGAATACCAGCCTGATAATATCTTCTTTCTGCAGAACTAGTCGTCTTTATAATACATTAGTATTATTTTCACTTCTGCAATGATCTATTGGTACTTCTCTCATTGTTTATTAGCAATGACTGACACCAACTTAACAGGGAAAAAAAAGAAACAAAATGACATGTTTTTCCCCATTGTTCCGTTACAAACACCTCAAAGGCTGGGTTTGTGATCAGAAATCACTGGCTGCTCTAGCTTTGTTCAGAATGAATGTCAGACAGCAACCGAGGGGTTTCAGTGAATCCCAAGAGACAAAATCACCGTGTTCAGAGTTTGACCAAATCCCAGCCTCAAGCTGTTTGCCAGCGTCTCACTGAGCCACTAATCCATATTTTGCTCACTCAGTCATGGAGACACTGGAAAAGGAAGGTTTGTCTGAATAGTTTTTGTCTGTAAATAATGAAATGCCTTTGTGGGCTCCACACTGGTGGAGGGTTATTGTTGTGTTTGGCTGTATGTCTTCTTTTGTCATGTTTCTGGCCAACAGTGATTTAATAAGTCTGTGTTGTGTTCTTGTTATACAGAAGAAATGGCACCTAAAGTGGAAGGTAATTTTCTTTTTTTCTTTTTTTTTTCTTCTTTTTTGTTCGATGTGACAGTTTACACCAGTCATGTGCAAACATTGTCTCAGCACTATTCATTTACCTGCATCAGTGTTATCTTTAGGATTCACTAATCAGTGCAGTGTCTGGCTTCCACAGAGCTTCCTGCTGATTTAGCATTTAATTCATTCATTGTGAAATGAGTTTTCCCTCTCTGTGAAAACTGGGACATGCTCAGACAGAATTGCAAGGGCAGAAAAACGTCGTTTTGAAACCTCATTCATGTTAATCCTGTCACTTTTTTACCGTTAGTCATAGTGTCGCTTCTAACTTTCTTTAAAATCATTATTTACTGACTGAATCTTTATTTCACACCACTTCAGAACCTCCTGTGACGGCTGAAGGTAGAGACTTTATCTATGGTCATTTTATCTTGTTAAATAATCAATCACAAAGAGTACATGGGGGAAAACTGCTATAATGTTTTTAATTGTTTTCCTATACATTTTGTTGTGTAATGTAATGTAAATACTTACTGATGAGCTTTTGTCTGTTTCATAATTCATGATGTCACTGATGCTCACATTTCCGTCTCAAAGAACCTGCAGAAGAAGGTACTACACAACAACCACATGCGTCGTCTCTCTTTTCAAACATGTATGATTAGTTGATTATTCTGTAAACCTCTCCATCATCTCATTCATTTTAATCCTATTGTTCCCTGTAATTACATTGACCTCCACCATGTTTTCATTCATTTGTCCCTCTGTTAGTTTTTTGATAGATTAATCAGACTCTTTTTGTGATGGGCAGGCGATCACCCGAGTATGTTCCCATTAAATTTAGACAGGAATCTGCCCAATGATGATGTCACAGAAAATGATTGCATTTTCTCTTAGAATGGGGAAAAACAAAAACCTGGCATGCTGAAGCATTAAGAGTGTCCTTCAGTGGAGATCAGGAGCCGAGCCCAAAGTCTGAAATACTTTGGTATCTCATCGACATCTTATCAGATCAGGAGGAATTTTGTCATGCCTGTGTAAAATGTTAATAGCTACAGATCCAGAGAGTCTTCACTGAGTCTAAATGTACAAATGTCAGGTGCCAGTGTGTAAAACACAGGTGACAAAGTGTTTGAGCTTTGGCGTTTACATCTGTGCTCTCTGAGTGATTTTTTTTTTAAATTATTATTTACTAATTGAATCTTTATTTCACACCATTGCAGAACCTTCTGCAGCAGCTGAGGGTAAGGATTTTTTCTAGTGTACCGTTGTACTATCAAATACTCAACCATAGATACAGTAGCTGCTATGGTGAAAAATTAGAATTTTTTTTCTGGACTGTTATTCTTGGTCTATAAATAGTTACTAATGAGCTGTTGTCTGTTTCTTCTATTGATCACTGTCTGCAGAAGAAGGTAACATACAACAACCAATGTTGCATATACTCTTTCCCTAATTGTTATTGTGTTTTTACAATTGTTATTTATTAACTGAATCTTTATTTCAGAACCTTCTGCAGCAGCTGAAGGTAAGGATTTTTTCTAGTGTACTATTGTACTATAAAATAATCAACCACATATAAAATACCTGCCAACTGCTTTAGTTTTTATTTGTGGAAAATTAGATTTTTTTTCTGGACTGTTATTCTTGTTACTAATGAGCTGTTGTCTGTTTCTTCTATTGATCACTGTCTGCAGAAGAAGGTAACATACAACAACCAATGTTGCATATACTCTAATTGTTATTGTATTTTTACAATTGTTATTTATTCATTGACTCTTTATTGCAGAACCTCCGGCATCAGCTGAAGGTAAGGATTTTCTTTCATTTCCTCTCATAAAGTAGGAAAATCAACCACAGATTCCTGCTCTGGTGCTTTATTCTTTTCATTTGCAGGACAAAATACAGTTTGTCATATTGTTTTATCTGAACTACGATCCTAAACAGTAACATATAACAATGTGGAAACTTACTGATGAGCCTTTTGTCCTCTTCCCTTCACTGATCACCTGTCGTGCCTGCAGAAGAAGGTAACGTACAGCAACGACGTAGTCTCTCTTTTCAAACATTTGCCTGGTGTGAATAAACTTTACTCTGGTTTCATCATTCTCACCATGTTTTCTAGTCATTAAGTTTGGGAAAGAAGAGCTTAGACCTTATATTTATGGGAAATTGTAATAGTACATTTTATTTGTTTCAATTCCATGTTATGAATATATCGTGCTATCATATTTTTCCCCTCAGGCCTTGGTGCCTATTCTGATAATATACTTTCATAAAAACTGCCTCCAGTATCTGAAGGTAACGCGTTCATGGCTTTGAATTATATACTTTCCCTATAAACCGGGTACGATAAGGCATACAGAAATAGTTTAGACTTCCTATTTTCTCCCTCTGACAGACGTGAAACCTTTTCATATCAAAACATATAAAGCAGATTTGTGCACTGAATGAAATCGTATTTGAAAATAATAAAATGAATACATTTGTATTCTGCCTCCAAATACCACAACAACTTGTTTTTTATGTTTTTCTGCCACAGAGTCTCAAGCTCCAGATGAAGGTAGTATGAGCTGCGAGGAGGCCTCATGATCGCAGTTTATAATCATAAATGAGTTAAAGTGTTCATCTGTGGGACACTTGGATCTGTGTAGCACATCCTCACAAAACACTTCCAGATAAAAAGCTCGGATTTATTTCAAAAACATCCTTCAGGACACCACGAAGATCCTTTCTCACACTGGAGGCACAGTGAATTCCAGAACACTGATTTTGTTCCACATGCTGTTCATTATTTGACAGCTGGACTGGACCTCATGCGTAAAATGGTTACAGACAGGAAATAATAGATTTTTGTAACAGAAAAACATTGTACAGTTCAGATCAGTACAACTGAGTGAGTGATTATTTACTGACACAGTACATTGTAAAAGAGTGCGTGTGTCTCAGTGGAGTTTGAATTCTGTCGTTTCGCTCCAGAAGCTCAGTGATTAGTAATCGTTCATTCACTTTTGAGCAGAGATTCAGACATCATCATTTTATTTATCCAGGATCAAACAATTACGAGACATAAAATGCAAATTTCAGAACACAGGTAACACAAGACTTTTCTTGTTTAACAGTTTGTTCTTAAAACGTAAAACAGATTATATAAATTAAGTGTTTTTGTGATTCTAATAAAAGGAAAAAAAAAAAACAAGATGAAAGTGAGACCTAAAAAGTGATTGTCTCCTCTTTTTTCTGCAACAGATGATTTAAAACCCAAGCCAAAGTAAGTCTGTTATAATTTTATTTTTAAACTATTTTCATTATAAACTGGTGTTAAGTCTCTCATGTTTTAAGCCAGTGCTGTTTTATTTTAGGTTGTTTTCTCCATCTGTCAGTGTGCCGAAGATACCAGAGGGAGAAAAAGTCGACTTTGATGTGAGTGAGTGAGTCTTAAAGTGAACATTTGCTTAGACAATCAATATTTTTTAGGAATTATATGAGTTCATATATATTCGAATAATGTAGATTATTTCATAACACCCAATATTTTTTTACTTATAACTCAGGAAAAAATATAATTTCTTTTATTCATATAAACATGATGCTACTTTCAGCAGATCAATAAAGAAGTATTCTGCACCGACTGTAAACTGTTTTTTACACTTCACATTTTGTGTAGCAAAACAAAGACTGTCTGATGATCTTGGTTTTTTTTTTTAAAAAAATTGGCTGGTCGTTTCCCCTTTTTTTCAGGCTTTTCTACATAACGCACAGATATGCAAAGAAAACGGGATTAGGATTACCTTTAAAAAAAGACTTAAATATCTCCTTTAGCAACGCCCACACAAAAATACATTACTGTGCAAAAATCTAAGGCAGCCATTTGATTTTTTTGTTTTAGCACTGCTGTAATGACCGTGCCTTTCTCTGGATACTCTGTACTGCAACAGTCCAAAAACATGCAAAAGTAAGGATAAGGTTAAATTGGAGCCTCTAAATTGACTATTGTTTTCCTTGTGGTGGACTGACTTCATGTTTTATGAGATAAACTCATTGATAGTTTGCTAATATGGAAGACGTTTTAGTCACATCATTCCAATGATCACATCATTAAAAAGCAACAGAGCTGGTGGTTCCCCTCAGTCTTTTTGCACAGTACTGTACATACTGTAATATATGATTTTAACGTGTTGCTATGCCCCAACTAGGTGAGGCCAAGGCATAACATAAAAGTAATCAACTTCCTTAAGACTCAAGAATAGCCACAAAACCACTGAATGAATTAAGTGCACTTTATTTACAATAATTAACAGAAATAAGACCAAATGGCTTCAGTGTGGGCAAAAGCCAAAATAACAACCAAACCAATCTAAGTAGAAAATAAACACACCTTACCTTACAGTTCTCAAAAATAAACTGACTAAATATAAACAGGAGAAAACGAAGTCAAAGCAACTGGCTGTCCATCACTACAAGTCCAAAGAATTAACAAAGATTAAGCATCGAGAGCTCCATCTTGCCGAGTTAAAATGCTGACGTAATCATGTGCGGCAAGCCAATCAGTATCAGGACAGTGGCAGCGGTCCAATGGAGTCCTCGTGCTAACACACACATATTTGCATAGAGACGCCTGACGCACAGTATACACACTCAATCCATTCACGCAGCGAAGAAGGAAAAAACAAAACCACAAACTAAACATTATGGCGGCAGTCGTAACAATGTTAATATGGACTAAATAATGAATAAATGAATTTGTTTTGAACATGAAATAAAAAGTGAAAATATATATCTATGTATCTCCTTTCATACTTCAATATTTAAGTGACTTTAAATATACATATCAAAAAACAAACCACGTCCAAACTACTACCCAAAACTACACGCAATCCAAATGACCAAATAAATCGCTGTATTTATTTGCTTTTGAATGATTGATTAAAGTTTTCGTGTGTATTGCATTTATCTGTACATGTGCGTACAGAAATTCAGCTGAAAGGTCCCGATTTAAGATTTATGATTTGATGTCACAAGTGGAGTTGCTGCGATACATCACTATAAACTTGTGCAGGACATCCAGAAGAAGCGTCAGGAGAAGGATCTGACTGAGCTGCAGTCACTTATTGAGGCCCATTTCATTCAGAGGAAGAAGGACGAGGACGAGCTCATCGCTCTTGTTAACAGGATCGTAAGTCTTCCAGGAAAGCATCAAACCACTGGAGTGATGCACCACCCAACAATTACACTGTGTCTCTGTACGTGTGTGTTTGTACTTTTGTGTGTGAAGGAGAAGCGTCGTGCTGAGAGGGCCGAGCAGCAGAGGATCCGTGCTGAGCAGGAGAAAGAGAGGCAGGCTCGTGTTGCTGTGAGTAATTGCAGTCATCTCATCCTTTTCAAGGTTTGACGCTGTAAACAACAAATAAATGGCTGGCGCCCCGTAGTTTTACCTAGTTTCAAAAATACAATCAAGGAGTTGGACATGCGTGCATCCTGGTGAGCAATCTCATGTGACTGCAGGAGATGACAGCCACTGTGCTTATCAAGAGCGGGGAAAAAACTCTATTCATTATTTTTCATCCATCAGGCCACAAGTTTTGGTTTACAAATGATGCAGTATTTTAAGACTGCTGGTTAAAAACTAAAAACAAAAAAAAAATCATTTCCAAAATGGATTTTTTTCTTTTTCATTAAAGCCTTTAAGGTATTTTCAGCATTAAAGAAGTTCAGACAGTGTTTGCACTGTACTGAGGTCAATGAGGTCATAGGTTTTAATCCAGCTCAATTGTAGTCCACTTCCTGTTTTAATTTGTAGCTTTTCTTCCCTGCTTGTGTCTGTTTGCATGAACTTCCTCCCCGTGTGTTTTCCCTAATTACCCACACCTGTTCCTACTTGTTTTCACCTGTGTCTCGTTATCTTCCCTCCCCTTAGTGCAGCATCTTCTGTGTTCTCCTTTGTTTCCTGCCAATTCCTGTTTTTGGAGAGCGTTCCCACATTCTCCTTTGTTTTTGCTCTATATCTTGAGCGTCATTTCCTGCATTTGGATCAGTTTTTTAAAGTGACAACCCCAGAGGGTAATTATTACTAAATTCTGCACTTACACAGAGCACTTCAGTGTCCTCGTTTTGGTTTTCCATCCTTGTTACTGTATGAGTGAGTTTAAATATTTCAGTGACTTAATTAAAAATACAGTACAGTGCAAAAGTCTCGGGGCACCACCAGTTTTGTCTCTTCAAAGACTGTGATCATTCGCATTTGAATTAAAATGATGTGACTGAAAATTGGTCTTATATTAGCAAACTGTCATTGACTTTAACTCACACAACATGTGATGCTCAAATTGTTCTTGAATAAACCTGGGATAAAAGATGTTTTTGTCAGCAAACGGATCCACTCCCACTTTAAGAGAGCCATGGTTGTGTTGTTATTATTGACACTTTAACCTGTAGGGTTTCTTTTTTTTTTATTTAATAACTTTTGCTGTTTTTTCTGGATGTCTTCAAATAAAGTGATTAAGATTAATTATACTATATGGTCATTATAGCATGGCTAAAACAACTAATCTAACACTGTATGTTTACTCTGTGTGCAGTACACATTGTTTACAAAGTTGTAATTTACGTGGTTTGCACATTTAAAATATGACCTCAGCATTCTGTACTGTTAAAATGATAAGCAAAACCTGCTACTGTTTTCTCATACACCTTTTAAATAAAATCTTTCTAGTGTCTGGTTTGTGAGTTACACGATGTCTATAATGTTGGAATATCAGTAAAGAGCTGCTGATCTTTCCCCACCCTGCTGTTAGTTCTCATCTTGAACGATCCAACCATCACATAGTTATATTATCTTTTCCACAGGAAAGCCAACAATAAACAGCATACAAATGGTAACAGTGTAGTATTCAGCAAGTAGATAAGTGGATGGCTTTATGGAAACATCAGCTTGAGGGCTGTTTTTAATATCAGTTTTGTGTTAAGTTGCTTGTTTTCACTGCCCACAACAGGCAAAAAAAAAAAAAAAAAAAAAGTGAAATCAATATTAATCCCATTGTCACAGGAAAACAGATTTCTTTGCGGCTCTTGTAAAGGTCATGTCAGTCTTTCAAAGGTGAACAGGTGTTTGTTTTCTCCTGATTGTGTTGTACAATCTGTGCCACAGGAAGAAAGGGAGCGGAAAGAGCAAGAGGAGGCGCGGAAGAAGCAGGATGAGGACGCCAAGAAGAAGAAGGCTCTTACAAACATAACTCAGCAGTATGGTTCCTCCCAACAGAGGGTCAGTCATCACGTATTTACATATATACTGTATATGCATACATTTATAGAAAGATGTACTTTATTGATCCCAAAACTGGCAAATGATTGTGTTACAGCTGCACAGTTTCAGGCACTTTACAGCTCTGAACCCTCAGGATTTGGTTTAATTTACTACCCTCTCAAGTCATTAGAGGACAGAAATGAGGAGAGATAAATACTTTTTAAATCTGATGCTTCACAAAAACTAATCATGCATCAAAGTCAATTTCTGGTTAATCCTTGACATATTCAAGACTGATTTAAAAAAAAAAAAAACTTTATTTTTTAATAAATAACAGTAAGATCAAGTAATCAAACTGATTCTTTAAGACTGAATGTTTAAGTTGTTTAAGAAATTATACTATTTTTAATAACAGAAGTGGTTATTCTTTTGTCCTAATGACTTGATGATTTAAAAAAAAAAAAAAAAAGTTCAATTGATCTTTTAGAAAAAGTTAAATTTGAATTCCAAAATGTGTCAAGAGAGAGACCTTCTTACACCTTCTTATGGCTGTGCCATATGCACCAACACAGCCAAAATGATGGCCAGATGGACAAAAATGTCCATAATGGCCCCTGAGGTTTAAACATAAGAATTAGAAAATATGAGATAAAAGCGACATAATCATGTAAAGAAATAAGATGTAAAATAAGACATTATAAGAAGATCTTGACTGCTATACAAGGAGCTAGAAAATATTACAATAAAATATCATAAAGTGTCAAAAGTAACAGGGCATATACAGCTATACAAGGAGCGAGGGATTTACTTTGGAGTCCGAGTTTAAAAGTTTGGATTAGTTACCTCCACCATGGAGCTTTTGTTTTGGCAATTTTTTTGTTTGTGAGCAGAATAACTCAAAAAATAAAGGATGGATTGGGATAAAACTTTCTGATTTATATAGGCTGTGTTTAAAAAAAATAAATAAATAAATAAAACAATTGTTACTCTTGTGATACTGAGGAGATATCGTTTTGACTCTCTGGGAAAGTGAGCGTCCTTGTGTCCTCTGTGATTTCCTTTTCTAGTTAATAATTGTAGAATAAGTTCTTCCCTCTTTCTTGTTCGCTTTCCTCTGTGTTCTCCTTGTCCAGCACGATGGCAAGAAGGGAGCCAAGAAGCAGACGGAACGAGAGAAGAAGAGGAAGATCTTGGCTGAGAGGAGGAAGCCCCTCAACATTGACCAGCTCAGTGAGGACAAAGTCAAGTAAGTAAAATGAAGTTACTCGGTCTGGTCTCTACACTTCCAGTGTCTTTGAGTTGGGGTTTTTTCTGATCTCCTCCTGTGTTTTGCTTTACAGGGAGAAGGCCACTGAGCTGTGGCAGTGGCTCATGACACTGGAGGCTGAGAAGTTTGAGCTTATGGAGAAACTGAAGAGACAGAAATATGATGCAAGTATAATTTTATTTTTATTGGGATAATATGAAATTGCACAAGTTAAAATTATTTTCTCTTATCTATATATCTGGGGAAGAATAAATCGACTTTTGTAACAATAGTTTCAGTGAAAACACTGCCTTTTTTCTTTTTACAAAGAAAGGAAATGTTTGATATTGGCTTAACAAGACTTGAGACATAAATAACAGTTAAATCTCTCATGATTTATGTTGCTGTTACTGTAATTTTTCTGCCTCTGTTCTTAGAGAGCAAAGACATTGTAACAGTAATAGTGTTTATGCTTCATCCTCCATTTGAAAATGGGCTCTGTCAAGCAAAACTATCAGACATGACTGAGGGAACATTTGTGTGTATACAGCAAATGTACAGTACAGTATGTGATGCTCATGTCCTGAATAAAACTGGTGTAACAGACCTTTTTCCACAATAGATATTTATTGACCTCATTTAGTAGGACAAACACAGGTTTTATCAATCTAAATAGTGTTCCACTCCAGTTGTAAGTGTAAGGGTAGGTCACACTTGACACTTTAACCTGTTTTATTATAAAGCTTCATATAGTTTTCCTGTATTTTTTGATGTGTTCCATCATTACAGCATTGCTAGATTTTTGCACAGCACTGTACATAGTATCCTCACCTACTCTTAGTTACTTGAATTCACTTGATTTAAAAAATAATAATAATGTAAAAGTTTGCAAATGGATGGACACAGCCTACAGTTCTGTTAAAAACTGCTTAAATGTATGTATGCAAGGAGACTAACCTGAATGAATGTGGCCTGACTTTCAGATCAATGTGCTCCAGACCCGAATCACCAAGCAGCAGAATTTGTAAGTAACGCTTAATGAGGAGTGTGAGCCTCGTGGTTGTGTAGCTTTGCCGTGTGTGCGCATGCAAGCGGAAGTGCAAGAGGAGGGTCAGAATTCGAGGTTTGGGCCGTGCAGAGAGACAGAGATGACCCCAGGCTGCAGTGGCAGGAGGTAAAACTAGTTTGATGCTGAGGAAGTTTGTATTTGATCTAGTAAAAAAAAGTCCACAGCACTGATATTCTATCCCGGCTACAGCCAGTTTATAATTAAATGTATGCACCATTTGCAGCAACCAGAAATAGGAAGAGAGAAAGAAATACAGTTTTAGAAAGCACAAATTAGAATTAACATAATATAGTAATTATCTAGTTAAAATATATACTCTAAACTCTTTGAATCTAAAATCTTTTCAAAGTATTACACTGAGGTGACCAACAACCTGAATATAATATATGGAAATAACATTTTTTTTAAAAAATACATTCTTATTACTTATTACTTAGAATTGAAAGAATGAAAAGTAAATGCAGGCAAAACAGGATTAATAAGACACAAATATAAAAGACTCACTGTATGTGATAATATACATATGTATGTACAATATAGACAGTACAAATGTGACAGCATTTGCATTGTGTTTTTTAGTATTTTCAGCCAAAACATAGTTTTTGGTTGAGAAAGATCCCTCAAGAAATTCTGTCACTGCCTTTTTTCCTCCCCTCTGTGGGTGCAGTGGTCCCCACTGTCTCACTGTGCAACAGAAAAAAGTGAATAGATGGAACTTTTTTCCTTTTTTTTTTTTTGACAGGCATACAGAATTTATTAAGTATCTTTTTTGGCCATCCTATACTGTTCTATTTTCTCCATAATCTGTATTCTCTTTAAGATTATGGACCTACAATTCTGTTCACTCATGCCCTAGTTATGTCAGTCATGCTCTTTAATTAGTATCTAGTAATTAAGTAATTTTGGAAAAGGAAATCTGTAAATTGATCTGTTTTATTCTTGGAATTCTAACACAAATGTTAACTACGTCATAGTTAAGGCAGAAAAAAATAAGACACTTCTACTGAAACAAGTGGTGTTTTTGCAGCATTTTAAATCAATTATTAAATCAGTTAGTAGATTATTAGACTGGCACAGGTGCAGAAGAATGACAAAGACACTGTTAAAGGTAAGACTGATGTGTTTTTCCTCTTCTAACAGCATGATGCTTTTGTATTTGCACTTCATTTTTGATATATTTGTCAAAATGTAGACTACTTCATAATTTAAAACTTTCATTTTAGAGCCTTTTTGCAGAACATTCAAGAACTTTTTGTTACAAGAATAAAACATTTATAGGGTAAACCATGAAAATGTTGAGTGTAGACATATATTATTACATATTCAAATTTTTTATTTGACCATATTTGTTCTCTGTATTGCCATCAGTATCCAAAAGAAATTGATATGCTGTTTTAAAGAGATTTATTTAATGAATGTTTTCATGCCAACACATGGTTTTTGTCTGATTCCACAGTGCCAAAGGAAGAGGCAAGACCAAAGGCAGGCTGAGATAAATGTCAGTTCTGTGAGGAGGCGGCTGAAAATGTGCAGCCGTGATTAATCTTAACTTTCACTTTCACAAAAAGACAAACTGTAAGAACTGAGTGTAGATAAACAATAAAACAATGAAGCTGCAGCTTTTGACTTGCTGCTTTGTTAAAATTGTGCTTAAAAATAGGGCTAATCTCCTATACCTACATATACCTCTCTATACCTACATAAAGTATATGATGATTTTATACCTCACCACACTGAAGTTTAGTGCCTTTGTATAAAGCGATCAAAATCTCTTTTTTAAATTCATACTTTTTGTGTCATTTCAGACTTATTGTTCTGTAATGTTCTTTTTTTGGCTCCTTGAATATTAATTTACCATTCTATATCTGTGTCATTTTGGACACCTTAATTCACTTATATATTTATGTTAGACACTGTCAACACTTTACCATTTTAAAAAAAAAAAAAAAAAAAAAAAAAAATCACTCTTACTAGAGTGGCGATAAAATACTTAAATTTATTCATTTGGGAACAATCTAAATAGAACCACAGTGCACAGCAGATTTCACATGTAGGCAAAAATATGTAAACATATAGTCAACCAAACAGTATGCTGCATTTTTGCTTATAATATCCCCACACACTTAAATAACATCAATAAATACAGTTTTAGCAGTACAGTGTCAGGAAGGTGGCCTCTCTGTACAGTACAGTGTGGTGACAACAGTGCAAAAAATAATGTACACAGGTTATAGGACCATCATCTGCTTCAGGTAAGAAGCAAAGTGCAGTTGCAATTGAAATAATTCAACCCCAATTGAAAATTAGGTTTACTGGCAAAATGTTGAAAGAACAATTTAAATAGCTCAACGTAAGTAATTTTACAAGGAGTTTCTCCAAATTCAACACAAAATGCCACTTTTAATGACGATTGCTGTCTCAAAATTATTCAGCCTCTTCTTGACGAGCATCTTTAGTACTTAGAGCACCCTTTGCTGTTAAGACTGCAAATGCGATGCATAGCCAGACACCAGCTTCTTGCAGCGTTCCTGAAGAATCTTGGTCCATTCCTCATGGGCATACATTCATTTTTGCGTGCTGCAATTGCCTTTTTCAAATCCCAGCAGAGATTTTCTGCCGACTGTAATAGCCACTCTAGTATCTTCCAGGACTTCTGAAACCAAGCCTCGGTGGACTCGCAGCTTTGTTCTTTTCTGCGTATTCTTAATTCTTCCTCCTCCACAGAACAGAATCCCAAAACCTCTTTGACTTAATACAGTTTTGAGCAAATTGGAGCTGAATTTTCATGTGCTTTTGGGTCAGTAGTGGTGTATGTCTTGGAGTTTGGGCATGGAGCCCTTCAGAGTTTAGCATGTGCTTTACTGTGGAAACTTAAATCTCAGTGCCTGCTGCCTCCAAATCCTGCTGCAGGTCTTTTGTAGTCAGTCGAGGGTTTCTGACTGCCTGCCTTCTCAGGACTCTGTTAGCAGACACTGATAGTTTCCTCTTTCCGCCACATCCAGGTAGTGCAGCCACTGTTCCTTTAACTTTAAATATGCAAACTTTGTTTCTAACGGTATCTCTAGGAATATTCAGTGCCTTTGTTATCTTTTTGTATCCTTTTCCTTATTTGTGCAAGACAATGATCTCCTCTCTGAACTTTGTGGAAATTGTCTTGTCTTAGCCATATTTCTAACATACAATCTCAAGCCCACCTGATGCAACTAATGAAGCCCTTGAGGCAATGTGATTTGCAAATCTGTGCTCTTATTAGGAATTCTATTCAGGGGGTTGAATATTTTTGAAACTGCAGTAGTCATTGAAAGTGATACTTAGTGTTGAATTTGGATAAAATTCATTGTATTAGTTCTAAACAATTGAAACTGTTCTTGTGTAATTTGTTTATTTTTTTTACCAGTAAACCTAAAATGCTGTGATATTTTCATTGCAACTGTATATTCATTTGGTGAACCAGTTCCTAATGTATTACATTATGACATTGTATTATGAATTTAAATTGACAACTTCAATTACCTTTAATGTCTTTCAGGTAGCTTGTGAGACAAACTGATACTTAATGTCTGAGCAAAGATCAGAACAGTGCATTTCTCGAGGCTGCAAATTCTAAACATCAAGTTCAGACATGAGTGCTTGGTGAGGATATAATGGATCAGGTTCAGCTCCCTCTGTTGATTCTTCACCACAGATGAGTTTCCCGGATCTCAGCAATCACTTGGCTGGCTTTCTGCAACGCCTGTGGACAGGAATTTATTTAGCAAAAAAAAAACAAATGGAAGAGATGGAAAAAAAGGAAGCTTCAACGCATCAAATACAAATAAGGTGAGGTGTGTTACCTGTAGCATGTCTGCGGCCTCCTTGCGCCGCTGGGCCATATCCTCCGATTCTGTCAGTAGATCATTGAGGAGGCCAGATTTATAAAGCTGGCCAACAAGCTCGCTCTGGAGGCTGTCCTTCACATGGTTCACCAGGAAGTGCATCACTGCCTTTGGCACACTGCAACAGATAGAGGGAGAGATTAAACAAACCGAACAGATGGTTGAGAGCAAGGTGGCAAGATGGCCTGGTGATTGTGTTGTCCGACAGATATCGGGGCTCGAGTTTGACTGGCCTGGTGATTATGTCTGTTTCGTTATCAAGTCAACTAACAAATGTATTCAACTGGGCTCACAGACCACAGAGGGTAAAAATTAAAGTCTCTTCCTTCTTGGAGGGAAAGCGGATTAAAACAAATTTGTATAAATGGTATGTGAGGCTTTGAAACTGCAAATAATTTGGAAGTGAGTGAGTTAACTACTACCAGGTTGGTGGTGTAGTGGGTAGTACTCCTGCCTTTGCAACAAGAGGTCCTGGGTTCGCGGTTGGATCAATCCCCCCCCAGCTTCCTTCCAAAAACATACTCCAGCTTCCTCCCAAAAACATACTCCAGCAAACATACTCCAGCTTCCTCCCAAAAACATGCAGATTAGGGGATTAGGCCAATTGGACACTCTAAATTGGTGTGAATGTGAAAGTGAATGGTTGTCTGTCTTAACTTAATTTAACAGGTTGCAACCCTCAGTGGAAAAGCGGTAGCAAATGAGTGAGAGTAAGCTTGGAATCATGAGAATGATGCTCACTCACTTTCTACCACTTTATCTCCACTGAGGGTCGTGGGGGTCACCGGTGCCTAACAGCTGTCAGCTGACATAGGGCGAGAGGCAGGGTACACCCTGGACAGGTCACCAGTCCATCACAGGGCCACATAGAGACAGACAACCATTCACACCTACGGGCAATTCAGAGTATCCAATTAGCCTAATCCCCAAATCTGTTTTTGGACTGTGGGAGGAAGCTGGAAAAACACACAAGGAGAACACAACCTGGGACCTCTTGCTGCAAAGGCAAGAGTGCTAACCACTACACCAACAGTGTGGCCAAGAATAATGCTAGTAGCCAAAAAGATTATGCTTGGATACAGCAAAAAATGAAGAGTCCAACCTGTCCTGAATGTTCTTGCGTACTATGAGGAAGTAAGACTTGATGAGGCGCTCGATGACTTCACAGTCCCGCTGCTCACGTGATGACAGCTTCCTAGCAACTGGCACAGGCTGGAGGAACAAAAGGGAGAGAATGTTTTGAACAGTTGGTCATTGAAAAATACTGGTGCATACTGATGGGCTGGTATTTAGTTACCACATCAAGTAGGTTGACAGCTCCTTTGAGGGGGCTTCCAGGTCCAGAGCCTGGGGCTTCCTCTCCTTTCTTCAGCATCCCTCTCCAGTTGCCTGTGCTTTCCTGGTCACCCTGAGGTCCTACTGCTGCTGCAGCCTGAGGAGCCAAGAACAGAAGAAACATCACCACACCATCATGGTCGCTGAACTATCAGAACAGCACCCTTCACTTGTCGCCGACGTTTACAAGGAGAGGATGTTTAGAAAATAATCCTCATAAGCAATGCTGCAACAATTCAGACAGGCATGTGGACATACAAAGAATCTAGAAATGTAAAGGTCCAGTGTGTAAAAATGTTCCTTTCTGTAACAAAAAGAATATGAACACACTTTCACAACTGCCCCCACTTTCTAGCAATTTCACATTCTCTTTCCTTGATTTATGTATCAGATGATCATTTTTCCTCATTTGCACAGTAATCTTGTGCTTCAAAATACTAAAGATACAGAATATCTGTTCAGGCTGCCCTTGTCTAAAGTACATAAAAAATGACTTATTCTTAAGTTTTACACTATTATATACTATACAAACATACTTGTGGGAAGTATAATTGGTTTCTGTCAAAAAAAAAAAAAAAAACCTAAATGTGACATACTAGACTAGTGCTTCTCAATCGTGGTCTTCGAGGACCCCTGCCCTGCAAATGGTCAGCTCATCATCAAGCTCTGCAAAAGCCTGATAAGGACCCATTCATTTGAATCAGGTGTGTAGGAGCAGGGCACCATCAGACATGCAGAGGCAGGAGTCCTCAAGGACCAGGGTTGAGAAACGCTGCACTAGACCTTTAAGGTTGGATTGTGCAGTTATTCAATAACAAAGTTTAATATGTAAAGATATAATTACACATTACACAGACAATATGAGGTATAACACACCTAATCGCTTCAGATTTCTAAATGTTTTTAACAAATGTTTGTTTCTTCATATTTCTCCCAAGAGCAAAAATGTTTTTGGGCATATCAGCCCTACTTTAAAGCTTAAGATTGTAAAATATAGAGTACAGTACAGCCTGCTGTCATACTTGTTAAAATGAAGTGCCCTCACTGCTCAAAATTACTTCAGTACAGTACGACAAAAGCAACATTTAAGTGTTAAAAGACTGAAAAAAGGTTGAGAGCAGAGAGAGAAGGAATTTTCTGTGAGACAGGTGGACCAGCTTTGGGGGAAAATGCAGAAAACATAAGCGTTAATGCACATTCACGCAAACAGAGGAAAAGCAATACAAGAGCATGGCACCAGCAGACAGATCAGAGAGCATGCCAGCAGCCCATGCTCATCCATCCATTCATTCATCCATCCAACCATGCCCCACTACCAGCGCCACAGCCAGCCAGGCACAGGGCCAGCGAGCTGCATACGTGCCCACCTTGGCACCGTCCATGTCTGCTCCAGATGCAGGGGGCTCGCCAGAAACCACAGTTGAACCAGCCGGACCTTTGCCAACAGACTAGCAGGAATATGAGCGCAGGAATGGAGAGAGAGGGAGAGAAAAAAAACAGAGGAAATGTGGAAAGACATCTGACAGGAGGGGGAGGAGATGCTCTGAGAAAGAGAGAGGAGATGTGGGATAAAATTCCTCCATGGAAACTATCCGAAGCATTTGGGTTCAGAGTTCCTTATCCTGTAGCGACATGAGTAATTTACGCCGCTCAAGTCCCCTCTATACTCAAAACATCGAACATGTAGACTGCTGTTATTGCATTTCCAAGCAGGGTTTGTCTTTTACCTTGTCTCTGGGCACCGCAGTGGGCAGCTCTCTCATCCTGTTTCTCCTTTGCTCCTACAAAAACACACAAAAGCAGATGTTGGTACAGTTGGTGGTTTTGGCAAAATGTATTCAATACATCACAGGAAAGTATGTAAGATAATCTGTTGGAAAACACATAAAAAAGTCAAAGCTCTTTAAAAGAGGCAATGCAGAAAGTTAGGGTGTCCTCCTCTGAAATAAATACAAGTAAATGCACACTTAGTTTCCTTCAATTGTGCCAGAGTTATGACTTTGGACTAATGGACCATGAGAAAAAATCAAAAATTATAAACCGTAAAACTAAAGGTTATTACATATCCTCTCAGAGGACCTGTCATTCAGAGGGTGCACATTTTAGCAGTTAATCAACTGAAGCTTCTGAGTAATAAATATTTTTGACAGCATGGATATTTTTTAAGTAAGTATTGGCAAGTATTTAACAGATATCCCTTTGATTATAAATTCATGTATTTTATTTATTGATTTATTTTTAATGCAAACCTCTATGTTGTTATTCATGACCCCACAAGCATCTGCAAAGTCTGGATGTTTGGTGTTGATGTAGGCCAGCTCAATTGCAACCAGGTTGTGGACCTATGTCATGTAGAGGACAGCTTCAGTTATTGGTCAGTTTAGTCTTTTGTTGAAATCATCAACTGTGCATAAAAATGGACATAGTCTTCCAGTTTGAAAAGTGAAGCCCCGAAAATTGGATCTAAGTAGCAGTTAGCTGGAGAGCGACTCTCTCAAGTGCTAGTTTCAGAGCATGATGTCAATTCTTTAGATTATGTTCCCATTTAGGGGAGAAAAGACAGACACCAGTGTGACTGACAGCTAGTACTGTCCAATAGGTGCCTGGTTGGAGTTGACATCTGTGAAAACTCCTGTTCAAATCATGGTCAAACCCTGAATCTCAAAGCTTCATAGCGGGAGTTAAATTTACTTTTACTTTTACTTAATTTTAACTGGAGGAGTACATCCATTTTGTACACAATCTATGGCTGAACCATAGCTAGGAGATGACAATATAAAATGAAAGGACAAAGCAGAGGTACCATTTCATTGGTGATAGGCAGTCTCTTCCTGAGGAGGGAGGTTACCACTTCCACAATGGCCTCATGTAGCTTAGGGAACCTCTGCAGCTCCTGCATGATAAAACAATACGAATGTCTGCACCTCAATAGAAAAAAAAACAACTAAATACACGTCTTTCTTCCCGTCTCATGAGACATTAGCAGAGCTGATTACCTGTGTGCTGTAGTTGCTGCAGTGCTGGATGATCCTCTGCATCTCCTCGTGGACGAGCTCCACGCAGCGTAAACTGGGCTCCTCCAGGCGTTTCACCTGCTTCTTTACCAACAGCTCAAAGGAAACCTCAGGCACAAACAGTGACGGACGTGGGCCCTGATTTGTTGAGGAGAGGGAGCTGCATGTTAGGAATTCACCACTAATTTAACACTTGTTTTAAAGCTGCAGTTTAGCCTCTGTTTGGTCTTTCTGAAAGAATGTCATAATATTTGTATGCTGCCTCTGGCTCTGGAAAAGTCATACTGCCAGAACGGACTGAGGGAGCATTTGTGTGTATACACCAGCAGCACAGGGGTGGGTGGGGTCAAGAACTGTTTAGTACTCAACAGAATTCATTTCTGAAACTTGGGTTTTTTTTCAGTCATACTGTACTACTACCTGTTTGGAGCTGTTTGCTTTACAAGTGTAACATTACTATTGTCTTGATGTCTGTCTTGATGTAAAATAAATCACTTCCTGTGTGTAGTGTGTGTGAATGTCACCAGAAAAAAGATCTATTCTTTTGCTATTCTGAGAAACACAGACGAAGTCGATTAAAGCTGATTAATCAGCATTGTGTGAACTTATTTGACAATGGTTTGAATGTCAAGGCCATTTGCATATGTTCAAATGTTGCACTCTACAGTTTAAGATAGCAAAGAGTAAAAGAAGTAGGATAGGTTGTGTCTCTTAGAAAATGGTGATGTTTTACTAATGTTTAAACTTCTAATGATGCTGAGAGGAGAAACTGCAGTGACCCTAATGATGTCACTTCTCATGAGGCAATGCAGTAGCACTCACTGTTGCATTCCTTATGGCTGTTAGGATATCTATGGTGCTGAGTCCTCCCAGAGGATCCACAGACTCCAGTGTTCTGCCAAAAGTCTCGTGGAATATGTAACAAATTCTGGCTCCACCGCACCTGAAAAATAGCAGCAGGGGGATATTAGCTGTGGAGTGAAGCCCTCCTCTCCTGTCAGCTCTTCCTTCACAGCAGCTGTGCGTGCTTCAACTCACAAGTTGTGTCATATTAAATTATGAAACCAATGCAGTTGTTGTTGCATTTTCACAGCGCTGGATTAACAGCATCACCATGTGGCTAAATGGAGGAAAGACACTAATACTCACAGCTCTGCTGTCTCAATGTATTTGGCCGTGCCCTCAATGGTGTTGCAGTACTCTGTGGCAAACTTGGTGATGAGCTGGAGCAATGTGGCACTTTGGTCTTCGACGGGTTCTCCGTAGCTGCTGAGCAGGGACTGGTACTGCGCTGCCAGGACATTGATCCGTGTCTTCAGCTCAGGGAGACAGTCTCGAATGTGATGCATCAGTAACCTGACATTAACACAACAAAGGGCAAATTAATCCTGTTGTTTAAACGACAGAAAATAGCTTCACATCTGATGATGAATATTATCAGGCTTTCTGTTGACATTTAAAAGACTGAAACTGGCATACTTTCATGTGTCAAATGTAAAACCCACATCTGCATCTTACTTTTTGTACTGTCAGGGAACTACTGTGGCCTTCAGATATCAGAAATGATGTTGTTGTTGGTAAGATGGCAGCCTGCATAAAGAAAAGTCCTTCTCTAAAGTATATGTAAAGGCTTTACTCTAAGGCTACAAAAGTCAACTTAGTTTTTATTTTAAGGTGAATATACACTTACTCAAACACACTTATGGATAGAATATTTATATTCTTCCGATAAACCCTCCTAAATGTTACACACTGGACCTAAACCGATTCCGTATTGACTACTGAAATGAAGCTTTCATTTAAAATGTATCGCAAATCAATAAAATCAATCAAATCTGTCAGAAAAAAACCCAATTACTTATTTTTTCTAAAATCATTCAGCTCTTTTAGATCACATGAAGCATGTGAAGTTTGTCACAGTATCATTTACCTGTTTAGGGTCCTGGCCAGGTATTTGGTTCCATTTCTGTTGGCAAGAGATGGATATTTCTTCTGCAGGAAAGCATATTCGTCTCGTATGGCATCGGCCACAGACTTTTTATTGTTGATGTCCAACTGGCTCCTGAGATTCAAATTCAGCAATATAACACTAATATTTAAAGCAGCACAGTAAAAATATTATTACTAAGAGAGGACCGTCTTGCTTGATCCTACTGATGACTGATAACTGAACATATAGTAAGTGATAACATTAAAAATACAGTCTACAATGTAAATTAAGTAAATGAAGCTAAAAAGTTTAAATTATGATTTATCTGGCTTTAACCAGCATTAAAAATGTTTTAAAGAACACTCCCATCTCTATTGAACCGCTCATCTCTATTATTATCCCACCTCCATTATGAGTTATAAATAATTTCATTTGATATTTAATATAGTACAGTAAACAGTTAACTGCTCAGACCTGTTGACTACTCCAATGAGGCCCAGTTTGACTGGTATGACTCTGCCCATTAGAACATCCATGGCATCAGTGCCAGCGTCCATGAGGTCCAGCTTGGTCACCACAGCTAGTGTCCTCCTGCCTGAGTCACAAAAACCCCATTCACATTGGTCAAAGAAATGATTTATTCCTGGGTGTAAACAGGTTTTCTGCAACTAATGTCTTCACCATTGGTTACCAAAATCAATAGTTAAAGGCAACATTTTTCTCACCATCAGGATCGACTTCTCTAGCAACCTTCAGAGCCTCTGAGGTGGCCATGTCTGTGTTTGCAGCCGTGACAGCCAGGATGATACAGTTAGGGTTGGAGATGTGCTTCAGGATTAAATCTCTTATTTGAACCTCAATGTCCTTTGGCTGGTCCCCAACGGGCACCTGAAGGAAGCAATGCCAAAGAGGCAAAACAAAAAAACGGAGCATCTCAGTTTGATTAATTACAAAGTGTCGCAGGGGATTTCTAAAAGTAACGTGTTGCACCAGAGGGAAAAAAACTAATGAGTCAGGAATCAAAGCCTGCTGAGTGGATAAACCTGAACTGTAACAGCGACAGGTTTCGAAAAATTAAGCGTATAATTCCCTGTGGTGTACAAATGTTAAATAAGCAAAACCATTTGCCACATAGTGGTTTAACAATAATGACCACATATATTTGAAAAAAAAGATGCCCTTTAAAAGTTTTTAATGTGTTGTCGTGCTGGAGTTTTGATCAAAGCCTTGTCTTTGGTCAGAAGAACAGCTTGTGTTACCTTAGTGATTCCTGGCAGATCCACCAGTGTGAGGTTGACGACGTGAGGAGAAAATATCTTTAGATGAATGGGTTCATCACTGATCCCCTGCAGAGGGACAAGAACAAAACACTTCTGTACTGAGCATTAAACAATCCAGCACTGATTTACCAAACATGCCAGAGCACAGTCGTTTTTGAATTATCATGTAACACATATACATACATTTTAGGTAACATTTCAATTGTCTGGTTTGAAACTTCTGAAGCTTGTTTTGCTTCTCATTTCATATGGAAGTCACGAAGCTAGAGCTCCATTTCTATGAATGATAGATACCCACACAACAGTCTTTTCTTCAATCTTCAAAAACATTTCTAGCAAACTGGATGAAAAGAAATGGCCCAGCCAAATTCTAAAAATGTTTTAAGCCATTTCCTGATTTAGCACTGCAACTACACATGGTAGCTAGTGGCTACCTGGACAGATAATAGAGTCATAGTTTGGGAAATGGTTAGGAAATCTTTTTTATTGAGTGACAGTGGTTTTTTGAAATTCACAAGAGTGTAAAAGGCTTTGAGAATTCAGGAGCAGACTATGAAACAGCCACAAGTGACCTTTGTGGGATTCTGAAACATATCTGACAAACGATGCTTTGCTCTGAAACCCTGATGTGAAACATAGCAACCCAGAGGGGTCGAGCAAAGTCTAAAAGCCTTCCGGGTATTTTGGTACTGTTTACAGCGATGAACAGCTCCAACTGCTGTTTGATAAAAACTAGTAAGAGCAGTTCTCCCACAGAACCGAACAGACCAAGAAAATACTGAGACTTTCAATGCCAAGTCTTGCGGAAACTGCAGGGATTAAGAGATGCAGGAAGAAACAGTAGCTCACGGCGAGGAGTTTTGGTGAAGTGTCAGTGTCTTTTTCTCTCAATGACACTGACATACTTAGAACTTTTGATGAGGTTTCCACAGGGGGCTTTCACAATGTGTTACACTAATGATACTCAAAGAAACATGTGTATGTAAATAGCTCGTACTTGTATTTATACTTCTTTCAGTTTTCCACAAGCATCTCCAAAACTGGCCCCAGTAGCCTTAAACCAGGTGCCAAAAAAACATTACTGTGCTTTTTCCACTGTGGTTTCTGATTTGCTAAAATACTGTATGAGGTGTTCAAACTCAAGCCTTTACTCCCATTCTTGGAGGAATTTTTTTTAAAGTTATGTATACTTTCATCTAACAGGGTGTGGATTATTGTTTTCTGTGTTTGTACAAGAGTTGAGGATCTGTATTCCTAAATGTTTGGTTGTTAGCTCTGCCAAGGGAGAGTTTGATTTGTTTTGTCTGAGTGTGTGTGTTAGCAGGATCAAGCAAACCTGATTTTCTCACAACATGATGGAAGGTTGGGGCGTGACACGAGAAAGAAGCCATTTAATTTCAGAGCAGTTTGGCTTGAAGTGAGATTGAGGTGGATATCGATTTTTGTTTTCCCTTTAACATTATCAGACCAGGTATTTTTTTTAACATCATCACAAATTTATTAAGAAATAAAAATCTTCACCAAAGATGTTTATGAAGGAAAATTAGGCATAATGTCGTTATGTGGGTGGCAAAATTTGGTGCAGATCTAGATGACCACCTGGATTATAGAGTTTGACAGTTTCAAATTCATTCTTCAGCATTTTCTCTAAAACAAATAATAAACTGTCCAAATCTATTAGTTTCTTTTCAATAAAATTAGAGTATTTGGTCACTGAAGCATTTCATGCTCCCTGGTACATAATTAAAAAAATGATGTGAGAAGTGAACAAATGAGGTGGGTCTGGTTTAGAAAACATACAGAACATAGTCTTCATCTTCCATCTCACCTTATTATTCCCTGATATTCGCTCAGTCTCTGTTTCAATTTCTTGCCTGATTTCATCAAAATCTGTGTAGATCTGTAAAGAGGAAAACAAAAAAATTGCTAAAGACCATCAATGACAAACAATGATTATGAAAACACTTTACATTGCCCAAACCCCATACCTTGTTTTTTGTGTGCAGGAACTTGCCCCATTCTTCTCGACCTGTGGATCACAAGAAAACAGCATTCGTCATGATATTCGGTATTCAAACGCAGGGGTTTAACAGGTTTGAGCAGCCCGCTAACAAACACAGCAAACAATGGAACTACAATGAGGACACATGACAGTTACTGGTCCTGTGAATAAGGTAGCAGGAATGAATGGCTTACATACTGTGGACTACTATGTGCTCCCAAACACTTACTGAAGTAGATACACTACTTCAACTGCTTGTTTATACAAATATCTTTTCAACCAATCACAAGGCAGCAACTCAAAGTATTTTAGCATGTATATGACCTGCTGACGTTCAAACTGGGCATTAGAATGGACAGGGAAAAAGATTTAAGTGACTTTGGACACAGCGTGGTTGTTCATAACAGATGGGCTGGTATGAGTTTTGCAGAAACTGCTGATTCATTGGATTTTCACACACACAAGCATCTCTAGATTTTAAAGAGAATAGTCTTAAAATAGGCCAGGGCAATAATCCAAAAAAGTAAATATTGTGATATGATTTTCTTCTATGTATATTGATACAATGTTTTGAGACACAACACACAAATGCTGTTAAATGGTCTGTATGAGATTTGTGAAATGTGTCTCTGTTTAACTGTTTGTTGTTTTCTGTCCATAAAAACATTTAAAACTACAATTTACTGATTTCTTCAACTATGACTCAGGAGTAATACTTAATCTTCAATTATCTATCTATCTCTATTGTTTTATAAGAATAATTATTTGTCTATGAATATAAATCTTTCTGTCTGTCAAAGTCTGTCTTTTAATAACAGATGATGATCATTGTGTGATGAATTTAATTCCACACAACTTAACTTAAAAATGTAAAGTTAAAAATAACAAATAAATTGGACTACAGTGAAAACTACTGGAAAGAGATCAATCACTTAGTCAGAAAGTTACATAAATAAGAAAAAGCTGTAACTCCTGAGAGACAACGAGAAATAATTCTGCTGCTTCTCTGTGCTACAAATACACTAAGCCTAAACATTATACCATTTGTATATGTTGAAACTACAGCCCGGTTTGTCTATTTGTTTGACCCTAATTCGAAGCTTGAATGAAACAGAGAAGGCAACTTAACTGCAAAACAAAAATTCTGTTGCATTAACATGGCTGGAGTACATGTTAGATTACCTCAGGTTTATTGCACTTCTTCAGTTTTGAAATAATGAAATAAATGTAAAAGTGGAGTTCATTAAAACTGTCAATATTTGAATTGAACTTTTCAAATCAAAGCTGATTTACACAACAGTTTCGCTATGCATCCAGTCACACAGTGGATCTATGTGCAGCGCCTGAAATTTATAAAACTACTGAATTTCTGCAATTCTTAATGAGGAAAACAAAATATCATTTGACAGCCCTATTTTGATCACCTCCCAGCCCCATTAGTACCTACCACTGTCATCATTTTTTCTGGCGTCTCCTGGATCTACATGGACCAGCTGGAGGATGAGAGGTCGCCTAGTAACAATGCCGGTCCCACGGGGCAGCAGGTCCCTGCCCACCAGGCTCTCCAGAACAGAGCTCTTTCCACTACTCTGGAGACAGAGAACACAAACAAAGATATGGGTTAGTATATGAGGAGTAACCCAAGGACTGATTCAGGACAACAAATCCATCAAGGCCTGAAACACAATGGAGCAGAGATGGAGAGAGCACATTGTAATTGCACCTGTCCTTTTACACAAGCTCTGACCTGGTTTAGTTTACAGAGATAGTGTGTGTGTGTCTCAAAATAGCAGTGATTGAATTTAAAGATGATCAAAATAGACTTGACTGCCTGTGCAGACTTTGCAGAGGAGGCTTGCAGCAGTCCGCTTCATTATACAGAAGGGTGCTAGCACAGCTTCTTGGCTCTAAAACTGTCTATTTGAAGCCTCAGCTCATTCTGGGACCAGCATGGACTGTACTGTACCAGACTCTTCGTAGCTGTTACACGTTTCATAAGTAGTATCTTCATTTTTGCATAAATGTTGTAAAAGCGAGGTTATCTGTCAAAATGCAGCACACAATCACAGCGGCTCACCTGAGTACCGACTACCGCTATCTGCGGCAGCTGAATGATATCCGCACCCACAGTGTTGAACACATCCTGGAGCTTGTTTATAACGGGGATAAGAGCCTCCATGCTCGCGTTAATCCTATGAACGTGAATAAACCAGTTATTTTCGTGATTGAGCCAAAGTCATTCAATGTCCCATCGACACCACCATTGCAGCAACACCCACTGGATGGAGGAGGCAAGAGTTTGTACGGTGGTGGGAATTGTAGTTTTCCTGCCAGTAGAAATATCAGGCCAGAGTTAAGGAAAAGACTACAAATAACATCTGCTCTTTAAGATATCGCGATAGTCTATTTTCTCGCGCTCTCTTAGCGTTGGGGTTTCCTGTCAGGCTAGCTTCTCTGGTAACTTGGTTTGTTTTTCCCGTCAAAGTTTTGAATTGACGGACGTTTAAAAAAAACAGCACTGTAGTTTTCTGTGGACAGTCCGATACTGACTTCATTACTCAACCATGCTACAGTTCCTGGTAAGTCAAACTGACGTCAACGTCTACAATATCGATGTTTGTTAGGAAGGATGAGAAAAGATGCCTGCAAATGTAGCTTAGCGTAATGATAAACGGCTATTAGTACACGTAACTAGTGTTACCAGCGATTCTTTGTTTTAATTTAGGCAAACTAAGCTTAAATGATTTAAAGGCTCTAATTAAGCTATTAACCAATACTTAGTTGACAAAAATTATTAAAAGAGTACCATTTTACTTATTGATGTACTGGTTACATATGTCGGCCTTCAATGACAGTTGTTTTCTCCTTCCATCTTCCAGGCTGGCTTCACTCTGGGTAACGTTGTGGGGATGTACCTCGCTCAAAACTATGATGTAAGTTTATCTGATTTTAATTTTTACTCGTAAACCACAACAACTGAAATACAAGAAATCAGCGAAATTACCTCCGCTCTGTCCCGAACTGTGGGTGTTTAGAGGGGTGACCCTGAAGCTCCCCTTCAGTGACCCACATCAGCGGTCATTCTATTTGGTACACGTTAGTTAGACATAATGTATGCTAATCCGACAGTCTTTCTATAAGTCAAACGTTTTTCCTTTTACAATTTTCAGATTTAGCTGTTTTTTTTAAGTGGGCCTGAATATGGGAAAATTTGGGATTTTTTTTTTTTTGTCACTTTTATTGTGACCAAAATTTATTGGGATGTGCAGTACTATTGTGATAATTGTAAGTTTTAAGTTCTTTAAATTTATAATCATAATTGGCATATCCACAAGTTTTGAGAATATGGCCACGAATACAGACATTTGTCAAAAATAAGGTCACACTTTCTATATAGATATAGATAGATATAGATACAGAGGAACCACATAAATTCATTTCATCAATTCATTGCAGATCTTTGCTAAACCAACAAAGTGGTGGCCTAAGACTTCTGTACAGTACTGTATTTATTAGCTGCACCTAATTAACAGGAAAAAATTTAAGTCACTGGAGTGTGGTGATCACAGTGCTGTTTCTTTCCTAGATCCCCAACATAGCCAAGAAAATCGAGGCTTTCAAGAAAGATGTGGAGGCCAAGAAGAAGCCCCCAGAGTGAGCCAAGAACAGACCAACATTGCAGAGAAACTATTTATTTTAGTTTTGGTGTAAAGAGTGTACATTTGATGGAAGGACAGATCGTTTATATGTTCAATAATGTCAGCAGTGCCTGAAACACCATTTCTTTATCGCTTTTTATAGGTATGTTCAATTGTTTCCTATTTTTGTAAGATAAATAGTTTAAAGACTGGATTTTAAAACTGTCTCGTTACAACTTACTTGTGGGATCTACATTGTCCAATAGTGCCATATTGCAGAACTTATCAAGGCACTGTTGATTGGCCTTTTGTGTGATGCATTATGGTGTTTAATAACCTTATGTCACATTCATTATCTCCACATTATGTGGACATCATGTCCTCTTAAATGAATAGAGGCTGTGTGCATTTGCGTCTGTGTTTAATTCTACTGAGATAAAACGTTCTTTAACAAGCTTTTGAACTGTCAAAACAGCACCCTTTCTAATTGAGGCGCAAACAGTTTTGAATCAGGTAGCTTACAATAAAGTTGATGATTAAGACATTTTAAGTTGTCATGAATTTACTGTTAATTTGCACTACATTAGTTCCAGCTCTCAAAACCTTCAAATTCAAATGTGTTATTACAAATCTGTCCACTAGACAGCACTACTGTCAAGGCATGAAAATGCAGAATTAATTTTACCCTAATAAAAATTTTTTTAGCTTTGGCACAAATTATGATCTACTTTTTCTTCTTCCGCTTTGGTCCCTCCTTTTTCTTCTTTGTCTTTGCACTTGGCCGCCCAAAGCCTCTGAATTTCAGACAGTCCACTGCATTATGAGAAATATAGTAGACATTTTCCATGGCTGCTGGGCTGAAGATGTCCACCTCTTTCTTGATTGGTTTGGCACTAGAGGACCTCTTTTTTGTTGACTTTGAAATGCCAGTCTTCTTGACAGGCCGAGAACTGTGGGACCTTGATTTCCTTGATTTGTTTGGCTTTAAAGGAAAATATGTTAAGTCTTTTTTTTAAGTTTGGTTCCAACATAATCACCATTCTACACAATGTGCACTGAACTCATGATTTCTACTGGAGCAAGATGTGTTAAATATACATACCATAGTGAAAAATGTCAAGGTTTCATGCAGTGTGAGAAGGTTTTCTACTCATCTGTAAAACAAAATACAAATGAAAGCTGCAAGCAGGCTACACAATATGAAGACATTTTCATCATCTCAACAAAATACAAATTACAAAAAACATAGTGTATATAGTTGTATGTATTCAAGAAATATATAGTAGGTTCAATTTCTGAAAGACTCGAGAATTCCAAAAACTACCTAAATGACCTAGATGAGAAGCTGAAAAATGCCAAGAAATTCAAAGTAAGATCATCAGGACAAATAGTCCATCACAGAAGGAGGATTTGGGCCCTTGAGTAAGGTCATATGGTACAACGTTGCTTTGGCAGGGGGATCCAGGACAACAGGTCAGACTTTAGGATTGGGTATAATTATATAAATTGTAAAGACTGGAGTGGATGTGTGAATTTCTCCGTAACACTTATTTCAACAAATAATGCAGCACGTTTAAGTCACTCACAATTGTAGTACTGTGTATTTTTAAAACAATATTAAAATAAAGTTGCAAGCAGCATTATGCGGGGGCCCTTGCAGCCACCAGCAGGTGGCGCTCTGCCCTTGACTTACTTTTCATATGCTGATGTTTTTCTTGTAGTGTCTCTTGTGCTACATATCAACTTTTTTATCTTTGATGTGTCTAGTACAAATTGTGTATTTTGCTGGCATGATTAACTTTCTGACGTTCTGTTGAGTCATGCAATCAATAGACTCTTTTGTTCATCTTTTCATCCATTTTCAACATTTAGTACTTCAAAAATGCAATCCTTTCAGAAGAAAAATAAATAAATTCCAGTAGGTCCTCTAACCACTGTGTGAGGGCCTGGGCCCTAAAATGTAATTTTAAAATAAGCAGTACATAAATATATGAAAACACATACATAATCAGTGACACATAATTGATGGGCACATAATCAATAATGCTTTCTTGCAACAACACAAGCACAAATTATTAATAATATCTGTTTGTCTTACCAGCTCTGGACTTGGCACTGTTGTACATGGCAGCTGAATGGCTTCAACTAGGACAGCGATACCCCATTTGTTTTGGGTTTTTTTGTTGTTGTTGTTGTTGTCATAGAGACGGAACAGACTTGCTCATGAGTGGGTTGTCCTCTTCCAACAGCCTGTAAATTCCAATGTGGCATCCACAACACAGCAAGGTTTCATATACAAAACAAAAGGAAAAAGCAATTAAAAGTGAGACATCTTTTTCTTCCCTTAAATCATTTATTTTGAATGCAGCCTGCAGTAGAAGTCGACATTTATCAAGGTGAGTGTTCAAATTGTTTGGCAACTCTCCTTCAATTCTCCTGATTCAAAAAGCCCTTGCATTCACATTGTCATGAAGTGTAGTTTTGTCATTGCCGTAAAAATTGAAATACATTCAATAAATGTAAAACGACTGAGTCTCATGCAGAAGCTCTTGTGTGTATCATTCATGCATTATCAATAAATATCCACAAACATAACAAGCACACCGTTTCTGTAAGTCCAATTTGGACGCAATAAAGTTTTCAGTTGCGAGCAAAACACACAACTTACAATAGAAGTGCACAGTTCACAAATTGCATCAGTGTGCCACTTTACTGCATATACAGTACATCATCAAAACAAGAGCTTTTCTATTTCTACAGGTATCAAAATATGGAGGTATGTCGATCACCTGCATAGATTTTTTTTCTTTCAAGGCAGACTTCGCTTGATAAGCCTCCTGAGCAACAGCATGGTAAACGCTTGCTGTAAACTGATACTTGTAGTAAAGTTCTAAGTGGAAGCAGGGTGGTGTGGCTCATTCTTTACAAAATACAAATGACATTTTTAACCTTAAAAGGTTGTTTGACATGCAGTATACAATTTTTAATGTGTAGCAGTGTTGCAGAAAAGGAAAACTTTAGATTGAAAAAAAGTGGCAGAAAAGTTTATTGAGGACCAGAGCTACTCTGTAGAGATGAGGTGAACGATCATGTGGATGATGCGGGAGCCACGGGGGCAGTTGCACAGGTCCATACTCGGGTTCCTGATCTTGTCCTCGAGCAGCTGGTCCAGCTCCCAGCGCAGCTCTTTCACCAACTCAGCCACCTGTGTCAAACAGACAAATCGTGCTCACAGAGCTGAGTCCATTTCCATTTTCACAAGCCACATACAGTAGTTTTAATCTCTGATTATTCATTAAAACAGTATTTTAAGACTGCTTCATCATCATCCTCATTGAATTTTAGGCCACGGCCCCAAAACTCCATTCAGACCAGCTGTTAATATCCTTCTTTATTGACGTGCAGATCACACTCTGTACAGTCTGAACACTCCCACTCTGTCCTGCATGTGTCCTCCATTACAGAAACCACATTTGGAGGTGGTTTAAGAATACCTGTGACTATATTCCTGAGCTGCATGAACGCATTCCAGATTAGAGACCACCTCATCACATCATGTCCCCTGATATGCATCAGCTTTTTTTTAAAAACTTATCAGCACCCGAACATTAATTTTCTTTGCAGACAGTGCCACAAAATTAACAATTGATTTCTCTTGTAAAACTTGTTAATGTCGTTTTAAATCATGTTACAGCAACGAGAGTAGAGCTTTAATTCACAAAACTCTCTCTTTGTCACTCACTCAAACACACCAACAGTAGACACATCTGTACAATCAGCAGTTTTAAAAACATCTATTTAGGATAAAGGATGCATCCAGGATGCATTTTAAAGCCAGGTGAGAACAGTCCTACTTCAGACTTTCAGCATGCCATCAGATCACAGAGAATGGATGTTAATAAAAGGTCTCACTGAGGCCATAAAACCACTGCGTTACCAAATTTACATAAAAAAATATTTTGAAAGGAATTTTTAGGTATAACTAAAAACACTGCAAAGAAACTTGTTGTTTATATAGTAATATCTGACCTGGTGAGAAGCAGCAGCAAATCTGATCCATCCATCATCCAGGCTGATGATGAATTCTCCCTTGTGCATCTCCACATTGACCTGACCTCCTCCAAATAGCACAAGAGGGTAAATGGACACCATGCTGCAGTCTCTGATGAACACGCGGCTTGTTTTCACCTTCTCATGGTAAACCAGGTAGGGGCTTCCGTAGTGACATACCTGGAACACCAACAACAGTCACATGATTTGTTTCTTTATACATACAGTATATCCTTTGTACACATGAACCCATCCATGCTTTTCCATCTCACCTTATAGTTAACAGATGAGGGGTGTATGTGAACACAGCCATCCTTTTTGGTCATGAAACGAAGCTCATTGGCTTTAGGTTGCATCTTCATGGCTCCTGTGCTGGTCATCTGGTAATGTCCCTGGGGTTCTATTACCTAGATCACACCATCAAACACAGGAGCTTTAAGTCAAGCCAGGATTTAACAGAATTTTAGTTTTTCATCAAAACAACAGTCAGATTGAATATCTACCTGGACCACGTTGGGATAGAGGGCAGCACACAGCATGGCGGACATCAAGCGAATGTTTTCTGAGTTCAAGTTCCCCTAGAAAGTGTGGGAATATATGTTATTAAGCATTATCAAATTTTCTTAAACACAAACTCTAGAAAATGTATCTGTAAATACACTCAGGGTGTTTGTGTGTGTTACCTCAGGGCCAGTAGCCTCTAAAACACCATCAGTGCCATTAGAGGACATGCGCTCTATCACCCTGGCCCTTAGTCCTTCCTTGATGAAGCCAATGTCAGACAGCAGCTCAGCAAATTGCCTCTTCAGACTGGCAATCTCCTACAATCATCATAGCACACATTACACAAATAATTACACGTGAAACAGGGTGAAGATTAATGTCAGCCATTCTGTTGTGAATCTAAGGTAAAAGATGTATTTTAAAATACCTGAACTTTAAGCAAATAAATACACACTGTTGTGCAGCCTGGTTGACTGAACAAGAGTTCTACAGAAACCACATTACACATTTGTAAAAGAGAAAAGACCAACAACACTGCCTGACCTGTAATGCTCGCCAGGACAGAAAGTTTTCTCTGCAATAAAAAGAACTGGCCTTGTAACCATTCTTCGCAGCGTGGCACCATCCCTGCAACAGAGGGAAAACACATCACATCAAAAACCCTGCTGTGTCCAAAAGCCCTGTCTACATTGTTGTAGATCAGTATTGTCTTTGTGTTATTTGTCCACAAAACTAACCCAATACCTACCTTATATGCATTTAACAAAGCAATATGATCACTATTGTTCCCTGCAAAGGCAAGTTTCTTCTCATTGGCTTCCTCTCGCTTATCCCAGGGAGACACCTGGAAAACAGACAAAGTAAAGAATCCTTCTCTATAAAGTACACAATGCTATAACATAATTAATTCTTTTGTCTTAATAATAAAAGAACATTGCCACGTAGTTTCCTTACAAATGGTGATTTGAGGGCCAGACTGGCAGCGATGGTGAGTGCAGGGTCGAGGCAGCGGAATATTGCTCCAAACAGCATGAGCTTCCCAATGCGCACATCGACGGGCAAGGCGGCCAAGTGGTAGCCCAGTGTGGTCAGGCTCTCATCAGCAGTTAGAGCTCCTAGTTCCTGCAGACGCTGCTTGGCTGCATCCAAGCTTCCCATAGTGGGGGGTTCAATGAGCCGAGAGACAACCGACTCCAAATTTTGCTCAGCGAACACATCAAGGATTTTGATTCTGTCAGAGAGAGAGGGATTGTAAATACTAACATGAGAAACAGCTGTATTGTATTTCCCTAACAAGTATCACAGGTAAAGCATTCTCAGGTAGTAGTTCCAGTCATGAATCCTAATACTCTTCTTATACACTAAACTCTTTTATTGGCAGTCACAGAGACGACAGCAGTTTTTAACACTGTGCAAAGAGCAAACATGGGATTTACCGCAGGCAGAGCTGCTCCAGAGGAACTCGCTGGATCTCAGGCAGCTGTTGCTGAGCCAGCTGGTGTTGAAAGCAGTGGCTGGTGAAGAGGTGGAAGCAGACCCCTGAGGCCACACGCCCTGCTCGTCCTTTCCTCTGCACCGCATTGGCCCGAGACACCCACGATTCCTCCAGGCTCTCCATGCTTTTAGATGCATCATACCTAAATAAGAAGATACATGAGTGAAAATGTACTATAACTCACATCCATTGTCAAAATCATAAGCAAAGCAACTGTTCACATTAGCTTAACATTTAGTTACCCTTTCTCCTTCATTTTGCCGGAGTCGATGACATATACCACGTCATCAATGGTAACAGATGTTTCTGCAATGTTGGTGGAAATTATGATTTTTGTGACGCCCTCTGGGGGACGACTGAAAACTGCCTCCTGTTCCTCATTGGATAGAGATGAGTGAAGTGGGTACACCACACACCTGTGGGGATGAGCACTCAAGGACATTAACATTTGACAATTTTTTATACTTTGTTTAAAGGGTTCAGTGTTTAAGAGGGTTTACTGACAGAGAATTAGATAAAACCCTATTAGTATATTGTTTTAAGAGTATAATCAGTTTAAAATAAAAATGATTTCATTTTCATAGCCTTAGAATATGCCTTTCATATGTACTTGAACAAAGAGCCTTGCTTTATGCAGGCTACAATCTTTCTTCACAATGTTTCTACAGCTGTTTGTGTGGTTTTCATGTTTAAAAGCAAACAAACAAAGCAAACAAAGAAAAACAGCTATGAGAACCTCAACTAATAGAATTCAACACGTTTGTTAACAATACTTTTTTTTTTTTTTTGCTAGGTGTGCATATTCCACCATAGTTCCCAGACATGTCTGGGAAATGGAGGGGAAGTGCAGTAGTTCTGGGAAACATGTAGTTAACACAAGGGTGTGAAATTATGTATAGTAAAATACTTGCCTATAAAAACTGAGAAAATGTCAACATCTATGTTAGTAAAATATGTTTCTTATACAGTATATAGCAGGAGTTGCACATAATAATAAGAAATTGAGCATTGTGTTGCCAAGTCACTGTCCTAGGTCCAAGGGGTTTTTCCCAGGAAATTTGAATGTGCTCCAAAACTATAAGAATAACATCTAAAATTAAAGTCAATTAACCTGAATAGGAAATTTCAGTGTATAGCCCTTTGTAGCCCTAAAATGTCATCAGTAGCAATGTAAAATGTAGACACGTCTTAAGGCACAAACCTAGTTGTGCCCCTGTTGTTGAACAGTCGGTTGGACTGGAGCTGTTCATAGAGCATCTTGATCTCAGCCAGGCCTGGCAAGAACACCAGCACTGCCCCTGCAGGGAGAAACATGTCAGAGGTTCATAAAATTCAGCGCAGTCACTGGGACAAGGTTGAGTGGGCAGTATGTGCGTGGGTCTCACCTGGAGGGTAGTTGTGTTTCCCTTCTACAATCCACTCCAGCAGGCTCTCCACCAGGTCCATATTGATCTTGTCCAGGTCCATTGCAGCAAGGGTCTTTAACACAGACTTCTTAGTATCTGCATCCACAACAAATCATAGTGTGAAGTTATTGTACAGATATGCAGCAGCAGTTTATCTGACACATCAGGTGCACACTGAGTTGTTGAACAACAAAACAACTCACATAATGGTACTTACAGTGTAATTGGCCCACCTTTGTATCTGACTGTGAGATCTTGCAGGCTGAGCTGCTGGTCTGGGATTGAGTCTTTGATAAAGTCCTTCTTACAGAAAGACATGAAGTTCCACGTGTCATCAGCCAAATCTTCCACCATGTCCCTTGGCTGTCCCTTGCTTGCTTGTCCACCTGTGGAAGAACAACTTTGTTTCCCTGAGCGCAAGTAAGGACTGCCATCATCAATGACATAGCTGGGAAAACAAATAATTAAGTACAAGAAATAATTAAGTTCAAATACATTTATGATTTAAAAAAAATCAGCTTGATTCACTTAAATTGTAGCAGAACACACACATACCCTGTTTTACTAATAGCATCTTCAAGAAAAAACTGGTCAACAGGAAACGTCCGCCCTGGAACAGATTTTTAATGAGGGTGAAAAAAAGTCAAAATTCCAAATGATATGTGGGAAGAGTCTAATTTATTTTTACCTGGTATGTGGACAGAGGGACAGTTGTAAAAATATTCAGAAAAGAGGTTGGCATTCAGTGTAGCACTCATGAGAATAATCTTCAGGTCTGGTCTCTGCTCAGTCAGATCTTTGAGCACTAACAGCAGGAAATCACTGATAAATAAGACATTACAGACAGAGAGAAGCCATTTAAGAGAAGCCTATACAGTACATAATGCTACAACAGTCCATTAATTGAGTATTCATTTTGATTATTAAGATCAGTGATTAGTGAGTATGATTTACTGAAATACTAAATATTTTTTATATAAAGTAGAAAGTTCCCTGATTTTTCAGCTTCTACAATGTCAATGTTTTCTGTTTGCCAAAAAGTGGGTGTACACTCATTCCCACGCAAAGATCAGCATTCATCATGACTTCTCTCCACAATATTGCTTTCTGACTTCCTTTGATCCCCATTTTTCACACTTTTGGTCATATTTATTGTCATAAATTCAAGGGGCGAGGTCTTGAAATCTTGCATATATGGGGGCGTGACATTCAAATTACGACTGTTTCCTGTTGCCGCCCTTTATCAAATGCTGATCAGGTGTACACCAGGATCGGGGCATATACACACTTTTCATAAATCACATGCGAGTCTTGGCGTAGGGTGACAGTTACACCTGAGTCTGAGATTTGGAACGTGTTAGTGATTTTTTTTTTGATTCTCTGAATTTCACAGATGAAAATAACAGATTACTTGATAATAAAAATAATCATTGGCTGCTTTTCAATGAGAGATTTAGAGAAAAAGTGTCAGTGAACATTTCTGAAGCTATGAAGTAGGATAACATTAGCATGCACAAAGAGGAGCAGGAATGTACACATTCTGCTCAGTCTCACCTTTCCTCTGTGCGCTCATGGACCTCATCCACAATAACGTGTGTGACGCCTTTGAGGTCTGCCTCACTTTCCAGTCTCCTCAGTAAAACACCGACGGTGCAGTACAGAAGTCTGGTGGCAGATGACTGACAGGGAAGAGTAGTCATTTTTTATTGTTTTATTGATATCAGCTAAGGACCTTTTTACCAGAACTTAAAATGTTTGTTAATTTGGGCAATAAGACTTAACAGCCAAAAAAGATTATGTTGATTGTGCTTATACCCTGACACTCTCCAGACGGATCTGGTATCCCACAGAGTTGCCTAGACACTCTGCACGCTCCTTTGCCACTCTCTGAGCCACAGAAATGGCAGATATACGGCGTGGCTGGGTACAGATTATGTTTGCGACTTGCTCTGCTGGACCACATAATGAGGCATCCAAAATGAACTGAGGGATCTGAGTGGTCTTACCACACCTGTAGAGAAGTAAAGAAAAAAATAAACAATGAAGAGAATCTTACAGATAGTCAAAACATTTGTGTTTTTCTTTTTAGAAATAAATCCTTGGTTTTTCTTACTTTTTAAATGTAAGCAAATGTCTGTTACATTCAAACCATTGTCAAATTAGTTCACACAGTGTCATTAAGTCTACTAGCTCCACACGGCTATCTGTTTTTTCAGTAAATCAGGGTTTTAGATCTTGTGTGGCCCAGTGACATTCCTGGCTGTGCCACACAGGAAGTTATTCTTTTTATGTCAAGACAGACGGAGGCAACAGCAACAGCAACATTGTGCTAGTAAAGCGAGGTGACTGAATAGGTTTGAGTATGACTAAAAACACAAAGAAGCACCCACCAAAGAAATATATTCTACTGCCAATAAAAAACCCAGTTGTTCAGCAGTTTCAGAGAATAAATACATTTTGCCCAGCCTGCTCCTGCACTGCTGCTGCATACACACAAATGCTCCCTCAGTCTGGTCTGATAGAGCCCATTTTCAGATTCACATCATACAAATAGTGTTACTGTTCACAAAGACCACACTGAGGCAGACTAATAACATCAACAACAAAAAATGCAAATATTTAGTATTTCTCTCAGTGACCCACCCTGTCATCCCGCTGACCACCAGCATCTGACATTGCTCCAACTGGTCAAGGATGTTGTCTTTTTCTTGCCAAGCTGGCAGACTCTTCCTCTGCTCCAGCATGGACATGAAGACCTTAGATGACTGGATGAAAAGAAGAAAAACAACATACCATACCAAACAAAATACAACAATTGTTTACACAGTTCATGTTGTCAAAAATGTAAAAAAGCAATTCACTTCTTACCTTTTTCTTTTGGAACTCTCGACACAGCTTGCGGTTTTCTTGCAGTGAGTTTTCTTTCTTTACATTGTACTTATTTGCCATCTTTCTCTGACTGATATAACTCTCATTTACAGGTTTGTGTTCTCGATATTCATCCTTCTCATTCAGATCCTCTGCTTCTCTTGTCTCTTTCACTTGAAAGACAGAAATGACTCATTTAATACACATGCAAATGCACATAAAACTCAGCTGTATTTGATGAAGACAGACATTAAATAAATAAAAATAAAGTGACTAATGTTTTTGACTCACTATCAATGGGTGTTTGGCTGCTGGATGGAGCAGTCCTTCTGCTGTTAGTGTGATTACTACTTGAAGTACTACTCCTGCTTCCCTCTGATGCACTACTCCTCACACTCTTATTCTTGGCTATGGCAACAGAGGGTGGAGGTACCATGACAACAGGTGGTGGCATGCTGTACTTGTGGTGACCGACAGCTAGCAGTTCTTTCATGATATTTTCATCTTCACATAAGGTGACAAGAGTGTAAACAACAGGTTCGCTGCTCTTTGCTGCAGTGAGTGCCTCTTCAAACAATCTCTCAGTCACACTGAGCCGGCCTGCAGCTCCAAAAGACTCGTCATTGGTGCTGAAGGCAACTATTGGTGCCTGAAAAGGGTATCGATTTCCTTTGGGAAAACGCACCTCTAATTCATACTCAGGAGGAGAGTAACTACTAAATCCAGGTTTGCTCGGGCCCTGCAGGTCTGGGGAACCCGCTCCAGACCTGCCTTTGGTGGGTAGCTGGTGTTTAAATTTGCATCTGTCCCCATAGCGGCAGCCTTGTCCTTTCAAGTAGAATCTGCACACATCACGGATGTCGACTGACCTTCCACCACCTCGACTCTCCACGTCATACTTACCACTGGCATCTGACATGAATGAGGGGTCCAGGGTTACTGTCCAAACTGTATTAGTAATACGCTCATTAAAACGGTCACCAAAAATGGCAGCTAGAGCCAGAGCCTCCTCCTGCCTCTGACTCAAGCATTCATCTACTGGCAGTCCCTCTAGTCCATCAGGGAATACCGCTTCCTGGCCGAAACGCTCACTAAAAACCTGGTAGAGGAGCTGTTCCAAAGTGGCTCCGAATTCTCCTCCACTAGACACCAGTGCCAGCTTACTGCGCTCCCTATGAAATCCATACCTAAGAAGAGAAAAAGTTAGCAAACAGAGAGGGTAGACATTAACTTAAATTCATATATAAATTATTTTTTAGGTTTGTGACAACATAATGACAAGATTTAAAAAAAAAAAAAAAAGGAGGGCAACTGCTGAAGGCCACAACGTCCAAAATCTGCAATGACAGAAAAGACTTTTTACCTGCAGAGTTTGCCTATTGCAAATAGGGAGATGACTGGTTCAGGGGCAGGTCGTTCATCATCAGACTCAGGCTGGTATGACGGGCTGTCTGCTCTCTCCACCAGCTCATCATTAGTGACCCAAAACTGACCATCCTCTCTGTGATCCAACTCATCATATTCCTCTTCCTCCCCTCCATCTGTATGATCTGAAGCAGATTCACTGAGAGAAAGAGGACTGGTGTAAGATCATGTGGACTTGAAATAGGGGGAAAATATCTAATGTTAAAAATCTATTTTATAACATTGAGATCAACCTTTTTAACACAGATAAAGACTCAGCCTAACCCAGGAACACTAGGATGTACTTACTCATAAAGATCCTGAGTCTGCAAATCACGCAGCAGCTCCACAAGTTGTTTTTGGTTCTCATTAGTCATGAAGATCTTCTGCAAAGGCATGGTGCTTGCCTCCCGGATGTTGCCATCCCCTGACTTTGGATGTGTTCTGATTCTCACCAGAGAACTTGGTAAAACCTTGCCACTCCTCTTCTGAGATGGAAAAGGTTGCTGACTCCTACCTTCCCTCTCTCTACCTCGACCCCTGCCTCCAGCATGACTGCCCCCACGACCTTGTCCTTTACCAGATCTAAAGACAAACCAGATAAGTAGAATGGATAAGGGGATTCAATTAATAATACTTTCTAATAATTTGGTAATTATGTCTGCCACAGTTTATGTTGACCTGCTGGAAGGAGAGGGTCCAAAATCAAGGCTAAAATCATCATCATCATCCCATCGACCAGTGCCTCCTTTCATACGTCCACCTCCACCACCTCCTCTTGGCTTGTTAAATCTCCCCCCTCCTCTGTTTGGCTTCCCTCCTCTTCTCCTTTGACTCATTTTTCTATGAAATAAATATTTTGATTTTGATCAGACAAACTATGTTTTTAATGAATTAAAAGTTCAAAGTGTTATCAAAAAGACCATGGTGAGAACTAAGTATGATTAATGGGACGATATGAATATAATTTCAAGTCAGGATTATCTGGACCAAAATAACTGCAATAGTTGTAAAAATATGTTTCAATATAGTTTCAGATTCTTAAATGTAAATGATCAGAGCCCTTTGTTTATAATATACTGTCTTTTAGGTTGTATCTGTAAGCTTTTAGAAAATGTGCACAAACACAGATGAAAACAGATAATCTAATGCTGCTAATGCTACAAAAATCACTACTGGGGGGACACAGAGAGCAAAGTCCTCTGTCTACCCCATAAAAAAGTCGCTACCAACATACCGTGTTCTCTCAAAATCTTTATTATCAGACTCAGGCCCATAAAAATATAGCCAATAAAAGAGGCAAATATAAAAACACAAGTAAATACTCACAAATCAGTGTCTTTTCATAGCCAGGAACTATTGGCTAAGAGAGGCATAAGGTGTTGTATCCTGTCATTCCTGTGAGGATCTGATAATAATGGAGACACAAAGCTGCGAGTTACTGCACTGAACAACATCCACTGCAGTGAAGAGTGAGAGTCGTCGAGAACTGTGAGGTGATTCGTTATAATTTACACACGCGCGCGCGTCCATGACTTCAGAGGACATTGCACTGACTTACATTTATTTCCTGGAGACTTACTCTAACCTTAACCATAATTACTAGTGCCCTAACATAACATAATCCTAACCTCAGCCCAATTTTAAAACATCTCCTCACCTTAAAATGTAGCAATTTACGTTATCGGGACTTGATTTTTGTTCCCATAAGAAAGACAATGCCTCATAATGTGACTGTGTACAGATTTAGGTCACCACCACATAAGTAATACCAAGTGTACACACACACACACACATACACAAACCGCTGGTGGCTATAGTTATATAATGACACGGCCGACTGTCGTGTCATTATATAACGTGACTTGCCTTAATAGCAAGTCACGAAAGAGCAGCGCACTACTCCTACTGGATATACGATGACGTTTGGTCGGGATTAATGTCACTCACTCTCAAACACCAAACTTGCGCTAGACAACTAGCTAGCAGCCTCACTCTTACATATTGATGGTATAAGTTACCATCAGCCTGGACTTCCTGTCCCACGTCACGCCGACAGGGTCAAATACATACGAATGCCACATAAAAATATGTAATAAAATGTATTATAAGCGATAAGAGATTAAAGATAATAGAGAAACTTCTCTCAACCTGACACAGCGGTGTAATCCACAGCTCTTTCATTGGTCCAAGTAAGTTCAGTGATTCTTGTTCCGGGGTTGCGCCGTAATAAACCCCCCCACGCCGTGACAAGCGCCCCCTAACGTTCCTTCATAGCAGGTACGCAAAACAGAATGTCACCTGTCATACGTATTTAATGTTATTGGACCAGAATGAAAAAAAAAACTTTCGATGACGATACTTTTTACGACAAGGGAATAAATTAAGTCACGTGGAAATGCTATCAAATGGTGACTGTGTTTACGAGCGCCCTTAGTCGTAACCATGGTAACAAGTGTATAGTGTAGAACAACAGTTAGTGGAGCGCTCGTTGTAAGCTGTAAGGACGGCTTTATGGTTAATGAAACAAACGGCGTCATATCTGATTATTAAGAAGAAGAAGACGCCATGGATGATTAAATAGAAGAAAGCATTATTGTTCATTATTCATTATGGCTGCCATTGTGAATGATGAGTCAGAACGTCCATCTTTTTGAAATGTCTGTCTTTTTTTGGACCACTGAAAAAGAATGGAGACGGGTGCTGTTCTTGCCGTAGCATCTGCCTTTGATGCGTCAAGGCATATTGTGCGTGGACCAAAGTGAACACTCATCAGTGACAGAGGGAGGCCAAGAGGAGAGAGAGAACGCACTGATGCAACACTACAGACGCCAGCAGCTGTTAAAAACATCAAACTCAGCATTCACTGAGCATTTTCTGACTGGAATGCACATTTGATAGTCCGTTAAAGGTACAAAGCACCAATAGCTTGTGTCACTTCAACAATTTTTTTAAAGGACTGGAAGCTGTTGGAGATGTCAGGTGGGGGTCTGAATCTGCACACATCCACACAGACACACACTCACAACCAAGTCTGGTTTCCATGATTTTAGAAGACATTGCATTGACTTGCATTCATTTCCTGGAGCCATTCATTACCTTAGCCATAACTACTGGCCTAATCCTAACCTTACCCTTACTATACATCATGTCTTCACCTTTAAATGTAAGAATTTATATTAAGCTTGCTTTTTTGTCCCCATAAGTAGGATATGTCCTCATGTGACTTTGTAAACAGATTTAGTTCCCCACAAAATGAATGCCTAGAGAACACACGCATGCTTGTATGACATTCTTATTGAGGACACTCATAGGAACAATGCATTCTCTGGCCCTTTATCCTAACCTTAATCATCACAACTAACTCACTAACCCTCACCCATAAGGGTCTGGAATGTTTCCCCCCTGATATTTGTGTTATCACTGACCTGGCCCTCTCCAAATCCAAACAAATTATTTTCTATTCACTTTATTCTTTCATTTCACTTGTTACTCTTTTCATGCTTTGGTTTATGCGTCCTGACTTTGCTTTTATACTGTGTTTTAATGCTGTGTGTCAGTAATGCTTTTATTTTTTTATTTTGTAAAGCAACCTGTGGTTGTTATAAAGGGGGTATAGAAATAAAGTACATTACATTACATTAGACAAACCCAGATTTTAACTCTCAAAAAGCCTTATACATTTTGTGAGGACCAGTCCAAATGTCCTCACAATGGTAGGTTTGAATCAAAATTTGTCATCACGGCCTACCACAGACATGTTCACACACTTTTGTACAAATATCTTAGTGAGTACACCCAGGAATATAATATCATTAACCCAACTTCTAACCCTAAAATCAGATCTTAACTTATTAACCGTGGCAGCCAAAATGTTTCCACTTCCTGTGGTTGTTTGGTCCTATATTATGTACAAATACACGCACATATTTTGTTTTACTTTTAGAAATGTATACATTTCATGTGTCTTTAGGAATGCTTGAATTTGAAATACTGAATGTGTTTGCAGAGGAAGCTCTGATCAAGGTGTCCTACATTTTTCCAAATGGGGACAAGTACGGTGAGTAATAACTGATGAAGTGAAAAGTATTATACTGTGTTACACATCTGTGACAAACTCCCCTTCACCCACAGAGGGAGGCTGTGGCAGGTCTGCGTTGGGAGCAATGGTGAGGAAAGGTGTTGGTAAACACACCTCAGCAAATGGGATCATATACACAGGAGAGTGGCAGGAGGACAAGGTATAATAAACGTGTTCAAATAGCCGTTGGATATCTGTAACTAAAGCCTGGGTTGTTGTGTTCTCTCTGGGGTTCGTCATACGTCATGCTCTGTCACTCTCTGTGTTCTTCACCCACAAATACCAGATGTGTGGCAGAGGGACCCTGCGGCATCCCTCTGGAGCACGATATGAAGGAGAGTTCAATGACAACATGTACCATGGCACAGGAACATATACTTTCCCAGATGGCTCCTCTTACAAAGGTCACTTTTGTAATAACAGGTATTCAAAAGGAGTTAACTTTGACTTTTTATGTGCTGTTTTCACATGGTTATACTGTCGTGCAGGTCTCCTTTATTTATCTAAAGTTTCTTTTGTCAGTTTAGATTTGTTCTATTATCATCTGTGATGGTAAATCAATCTATTTAGTTTTTTTTACAATCTTAATTAATATCACATATTCCAATTAAATGTGCTATGTCTAGATACAGTGTTAAAGTTTATGACAATTCTAGCATTGTAACATTTATCCATGTCAGTTATTTTGGTACAGTGCTTAACAAATTTATTAGACCACTTGTCATAAAAACAATAAGAGATAAATATTTTTAGAACCATTTCAAAAACTTGTTTAAAGCTAAAAAAAAAATGTGTTATTTAATAGGCAAATAACAAACTGAATTCACCTTTTTATATCCAAATTTGTCAAGTCAAGTCAAATTTGAACCAATAAAAGATTTTCTTCCTGTTCAGGAATGCAGGTAAATAACTATTATTTGAAATCTTAATAATAAAAAAAAAACAATAATGTGCTTACTATTTTTTTTCCATTTTTTTGTAAAACAGTAAATTTGAAAATTCATGGATGAATTTTTAGGTTTTATGATTAAAAATATCATTTTGGTTAAAGAGTTTCTACATACTGGTGTATTAACCATTACAGAAACAAATGATTTTGATAATTATCAATGCTGTCAATTTAGGGCAGCTATGGCATAAACCTTACATTGGTTGGTGGTCTAATAAATTTGTTAAGCACTGTATATTAAACATTTAATAGCATACTTGTCTGACTGTGTCGAGTTTTGCAATGTCCTAACTGACTTGTGTTTCTAGGTTGGAAGGAAAAGGGGTTTACACTGACTCACAAGGACAGGTTTGGATGGGAGAGTTTCATGGCAAAGCAGCTCTGGGCCTGAAAATGCAACACAACGTTTAGGGAAATTACAGTATGCTACAGTGTTTTAAACATGTATCTTTATGTATTATGTTGTACTTACTTCTTTCTTCACATGATGCATTAATTAGAGAGCAGACAGAAAGACCCATCATCACAACATCACACGGCCTTGTGCAGTATTTCTGTGTCTTGGTGGTTGAAAATCCAGACAATCTGTGAGTCATCATTCATTTCTTTATCTGAGAGTCACACTCTAAGCTGTATCTACAAAATATTTTCTTTTTTTTTGCCCTTTTAACAATGCTCTTATTTAGTTGTGAGTTGAGCTGCATTACAAACTACACAAATTTGAAATATATATATATTTTTTTTTACTGCACACTTTGTTTGCTTTCTTACAGAGTCTAATTTCAATAAAATAAGTAGAGCCCCAGCATTTCTTCTCTCTTGCTGATCTCACTCACATTTTAAGGCTGAAGGACAAGAACTGAGACGTTTTAGTGCCAACCAATCATAGAGGGGCATTTGCTCTGAAACAGATGTACTCGAACTGTTGGAACACTGTTGGCCGGAGGAAGTGTATGATGTGATGTGAGTGGGTGGTCAGTTTGACCTTCAGTGTGTTTGTCTGTGTGCCTGTACTACACCACCCACTATAACCCTGCACGACTGATTTTCCACTAAAAATTCACACACAATCAGTTTTTTTCCCACATTGTTTAATACGTTACTCTCATAATGAAATTTGTCATTCTATTGAATAATGCCTCTATGGATTTGCAATTGCACATACCCCCTGAACAAAGTCAGTACCAAGTATTTGTCTATATACTAAATAGGTATATGTTGATGTGTGCAACAGACAAAAACACATATATACTGTAGTAACATCCATATAATGCTAAACAATCCTGGTAAAGTACTGTACCAGATACAAGGAAACATTAATTGATTGTACAATTTTCCGGTAGAAAATAAAACTTCTGTATTGCAAAACTTTAGTGGTGATTTAAATAAAAAAAAAATGAAATATAACCA